>PGTU02016617.1:0-15476 GCA_002896215.2 Cicer echinospermum | reverse complement strand
TTAAAGATGGTGATCATAATCACTGCTACAAAACAATCTATTGACATGAATAACAAAACATATAGTATATATCTAATAAATGAAAGCTTACTTTTGAGTTTTAATATTATGAAGAAATTAAAAGCTCAAAGTTCTAATTTTATTAGCCTAAAGATAAGGTCGGCATATCAAAAATTCTTACAATTAGTTGTTGTTACAAGATTCATGTATTAATTGTTTATTGATAAAAATGAGATATGTATATAAAATCATATAATAAAATGATCAGTCTTACTACATTAATTAAGTTTAATATTATACTTGTTATTATTTCTTGGCCAAAAAAAGTATAACTTATTAGTTTTATATTAAATATATTATTTATATTTATATTTTAGTGAGCTAATAACAATGAAGTATTATTATTAGGTGGATTAGGGCGCGTGAAGGTGTAGTAAGAAGAAGAATGTGTCAATGCGCTGAGTTCACAGAAAGCTGCACTGCAGGGGACACCCTCTCTTCTCAACATAAATATGCGCCGCGACAACATTTAATATTCATATTCATTTTTCCCCCTAATGTTTTCATTTTTTATTTATTTTTTAACATATAGTTGTAATTGATGAAGTATCTACTACATTAATCTATTATTATTATTTTATTTTTTTACTACGTTAGTTCCGTTTCTTCATCTTCCAAAACACACTCCCACGCTTCTCTCAACCCTCTTTGCCCTAGATCCATGCCTTCAACCTCTTCCATCTTTTCTTAACTTTCAATACTACTCTTTTTGCTTCACCCAAAACCCTATTCAGCTCAATATTCATCTCACAAATCCTTCAAATTCCCACTCTTACTAGGTTCTCTGGAGGATCTGGCTGTTGTAAATTTGGAATCTTTGGTATCTTCTTCATTAGTTATTTCGCTTGGTTAATTTGTTATACTGTTCAATTAACTCTCATTTCAAGTTGTTATGGTTTTTTGCTTCAAGTGGGTAGAGTAAAGTAATTATTTTTTAGATTTATGCGGTTTGATTTGTTGAATTTGAGTGTTTTTACTGTGGTTGAGGTTGTTAAATCTAATTGGATTTTTAGAGATGGGTTTTGTCTTTTTGTTTGTTGATTTGTGACCCAAATTTTGAGATTGGGTGATGAATACTTGGTTGTATTTAGCTATATTCTGTACTTTATTTTTTATTTATTTATTTTGTGATGGGACATTTAAGAAGAGTTTTTGTTGATTTTGGTGTTATATACTTATGAGTATTGAAGAAGAGTATTATAGATAAGATATTGGGAAATGTTTTGAGGTGAACTTTTGATATTGGAGTTTGGTTTGTGGGAATTGGTGGGTTTACTTTGTTGGCATAATGGGTTGCATGTGTTGGCAAGCATCTGCAATTGAGGACAGTAAGGAGAGTTCCAAGAGCGTTTATCGAACAAGGCGGTGCTGGAATTCGTGTGTCTAGAGGAGCTTCGTCGAGGAAGGGAGGAATTAGCGTATTAGGGTGAAGGATAGATGTGATAACACCCAATGATGCGAGGACAGCGTTGATTGATAAGCGAAGGGCAAGGGAATGGCTTCTTTAGAGGCTATGGGTGATAATTTTGAGAGGAAGAGGAGAAAAATGGAGTATGTTTGTTTGCTCAACATCCGGCTTTGGTAGTGTTCCTAAGGCTATGGAAGGGGAGCATGTTGCCGCTGGTTGGCGTTCATGGTTGGCAGCAGTGCTGGAGAAGAATCAAGGGATGGCTGCCACGACGTGCAGATTCTTTTTGAGATTGGATAAAGTATGGTTTTTATTATTGGCTGCTTAATTATATTGTGACAGTGCTTTGGAATTAATGTAGATAATCTGTTTTACTTTTGCTTTCTTATTACATTTGCAATTACCGGTAGTGTTTTAATTTGAATATTATAAAAAATCAAACTCATGTTCTTTAATTATTTTAATGTTAACTATTCCTAATCGTTTTGCTCTCTGTTGTTCATTCCATTATCTACATTGCAGATTACTCTATGCCCTTGGTTCAGTTGAAAATGCTAATGGTGATACTTTAGCATTCAGTATCTATGTAACAAGACACCAAGAACGATGTAGACACGGGAAATAATTTGAAAATATAGAAGTGATTGAATGTAATCATATGTGTCGGTGCACCGGACATGTCTTCACTAAAGTGTCAATGCGAAAGAATTACTGCAGTATATTGGTTGGACCGAAGCTACTACCACTTGGTTATGTTTGTGTTTCATATATTCTTTAAAAATGACACTTTAGATAAAATTAATTTAGACATATACTAATTTGGACTTGACTACTTGTAGCTTTCAGATATTTCTACATTTACTGTTTCTCCCTGATTTCTTGTCGTCAATGTGAAATTACCCTTCTGGGTGTTGTTTTGTCTATAAATATTTCCTCTCTATGAGTGCAGATTGGCCAGGGAACTTACAGTAATGTTTATAGAGCTCGTGATCTTGAACAACGAAAGATCGTTGCTTTTGAAAAAAGTGAGGTTGAAATCTTGAGCCTGAGAGGTGTTCGTTTCATGCAAGGGAAATTCACCATTCTACGTAGGCTTGATCATCCAAATGTCATAAAACTTGAGCTTGGTTACAGCAAGGATGTCTGTGCAGCTTATACCTTGTTTTTGAGTACATGGAGCATGACTTGGCCGGGCTTGCATCGCATCCTGGACTGAAGTTTACTGAAGCACAGTTAATTTTAGAAGCTTCTGTTTTTTCATCTCTCTGTTCATTTTACTGGAATGAAACTTTTCACATGATTCAGCTATATGCTGCCACTAAATTTTTATTTAATGTGATATTCCAAAGCTACAAGACACATAAAATAGTATAAGTTCAAGACAGAATGCAACAGTATACAGTCACATATAAGTTCGGACTATTTAATTTCTTATTGGAACTTGGCAGGGTTAAATGTTACATGCAGAACTTTTAACGTGGACTTGATCACTGCCACAGCCGTGGTGTAACTGCATCGTGACATTAAGGGTTCCAATCTTTTGATTGACAACAATGGATTATTGAAATTGCAGACTTTGGTTGGCAAAGCTTTTTGAATCCCAATCAAACTCAGCCACTGACCCACGGAGTTGTCACTCTCTGTTATAGGCCCCCCGAGCTTTTACTTGGAGCTTATTTACTATGGCACTGCTGTAGATTTATGGAGTACAGGTTGCATACTGCCGAGCTGTAATGCTGGCAAGCCTATAATGCCTGGTAGAACTGAGGTATGTACGCTTCAATGTTCTCATTCAAATGTTGCATTTTATCGTTTTTCTTCTTTTCATTTGTTAAAATGGATATGGGTGCATTGTGAATATCTATATGTATTCTTCAAAAATTGCAAGATAAAGAATTTAGATTCATGACTAGTGTAGTTTACGTCATGGCTTTTCAAATTTCATCAAACATCAATTAGGTTGTGTGACCAGAAAATATTAGTATTTGTTCTGAAAATATGCAACACATAATATTAAGTCATTTACAATATCCAGCTTGTTCTTTTACAATTGTGCATGCAACTTGGTTCATTAATAAATTGATTTGAAACTACAACTTTGTTTTGTAGGTGGAGCGTTGCATAAAATTTTTAAACTTTGTGGTTCGCCTTCCGAGACTATTGGAGAAATCAAAATTGCCTCATGCAACAATATTTAAGCCTCAACAACCCCTATAGGCGTTGTGTTGGTGAACATTCAAGGATTTCCTGCACCTGCAATAGAACTGATAGAGACACTTTTGTCCATAGACCCCGCTGATCGTGGGAACTTCAGCATCTGCTTTGATAAGTGAGGTGAAATTCAGATTCTTGAGAGTCCTTTATATTGTTACAGACTCCTTTTATGAAATGCGATGCAACTCTATCTGTGCATAGAGATTAGAAAGTGGATGTTGGTGTTTTGGAAAAGTATCAATTTAACTTTTAACTTATTTTACAAATGTAGATTTTGGATTACTCTAAAAGTATAACCTATAATATTTGATGCCCATGTTGTGCATAATATGCTTATGTTATAAAGAAAGAGTTTCAAGACTGTGCACTGTCAACTATGTAGCACCGACACTTCATTTTGAAGGCGTATCCTGTGTGACCAAGTCTGTGTTGGACACGACACTGAAACATAATTACATTCACCACTTCTGTTTTTTTAAGTTTGTACGTTTTCTTCATGTTTGTGTTTGTTTGATTGCCTATGTTTGTGTCGGGGTTCATAGACTGACAATGTAAAAAGTGTTTGACTATCTATCCATTATATCCTCCATAAAGATATTTGTTGAGCTGTTTTAAGAATGATACAACAAAGTGGCTATATGGTTGGATGATTCTAACTTTTTTCACACTGCTCATAACAAATTCTTGCTCTGTATTGTCTCTTTATCAATCCAAACTCCACATTATTGTCACAATGTAATCCTTACACGATACTTACTAGTATTGTCTCCATGTCATGTTAGAATATTACAATGTATACCAGGAAAGTTATGTGTTTATCACTTATTGGATAGTAGTTTTATTCAACATTTCATGAACGACTAAAGTTTTGCACTGCTTTGTTTGTTGTAGTATTGTTTGCTAATTTCAGTGTGCATTGCTGATGATTATCTCCTTTTGTTATTACTTGCTATGTAGTTCTTCTCAATAAAGCTTCTACCATGTGATCCTTCAAGCTTGCAAAGTATCCTCCTAGCAAAGAATTTGATGCCAAAGTACGGGACGAAGAACTAGAAGGTATGTATCCAAGTTTGGTGGGGAATTGTTAGTTATATATTTTCAGTATCGCCAATGTATTAATTAACATCTCTGCATTGCTTTTGTTTCTCTCTTGTTAGTTCTATTGTATAGTTCTCTTAGGTTGTTGTACTCATTGTCCATGACCTCTGGCATGAAAATTCATTGTTAGAATTTTGTTTATGGTTTTGATTTTAATGTTTGCAGACAAGGGGCAGCAGGAAGCAAGGGTCAGAGACATGAGTGAGAGAAGAGGAGTCCGAGAATCTCGAGCTATTCCTGCACCTGATGCCAATGCTGAACTGTCTTTGTCAATGCAGGTAAATTAATTGTTAATTTATGATACTAACTCCAACTTGGTCATGGGGATTTGTCACTCTGTATATGTAATGGCATTGTTCTATTTGCCGAGATCAATCGACCTTTCAAGTGTACATGTCTTTTGGATAAACTTTGAGATCAATTGGCCTTTCAACTTTCAAGTTCATAATATATCTTTTGGATGCACTCTTCCTTTATGCATTAATTAATATGTGCATGGTATCTTAAGATAAACAATGAAGACTCAGAAGAAGGGCGTGCATCTTATAGTTAAAGTGAACACATAGTGGAAGATTACTGTTTTCTTGGGCATTTACAAAATGTAAATTAATTCTCAAAGGAACATTTTCTTGAAGCTTCTCTTGCTATTCTAACATCGTTGCTAAGACCTTGTTTGGATAAACAACCTAATTAAACTCTTATAGCATAAGTGCGTGATGTATGAATTATTCTCTATAAAAAAGGCAAATAAAGTCAAATTATTTTCATTAAGTTGTTTTAATAAGCTTCTGCAAGAGATTATGGAAATAAGCTGAAAATAGCTTACCAATCATATCATAAGTTGTTTCCCATAAGCTCTCAAACAGTCCCCCAAATTTTTATGCCATAAGATGAGCTCAAACAACCAATTCCAAACAGGTATTATATTTGTTCCATTCTCAACACTGAACAAGGTGAAAGCCACTATCCACTCTCTACTGATTGTTGCCTTCCATATCCTGGAAATTGTTATGGCTTTCCTCTTTAGATATTTATATTATTTTCATGAAGATACTGAATTTCTTTCGGGTTTTCCTTTTGGAATAACCTTTATCCTCTTTGCATCGTGCTTAGTCATTCACTTTTTTTCTTTACATTGAAACATAAACAACCTTTTTATACAGAAGAACAAGGTCAGACCTTTTCTCAAAGCAGGAGCGAGAAGTTTAACCCTCATCCTGAAGAAGCTGCTTCTGGTTTTCCCATTGAACCCCCTAGACATCACAAGCTGCAGAAGTAAGCGTTGATCCTCAGGCAAATCAACATAAAAGAGCCTCCCATTCAGGTCCACTGACTCACCGTGCTGCATGGGCAAAAGCTGGGAAGAACCACGATGACGCTCCAAAGATTTCAATGGGTGGTGGTGACTTATCTACAATCTCGGGCTTAGTTGCCGCCAGGAGGAGTATGCTGTCTGATGATCGAAGAGAAGTGTTCTGGGTCGTCACAAGTCGAGGCTCCAAAACTAATTACCAGGTTTCCAGGTTCCTTCAAGGAGGCTCTGAATCATTGACGCAACAAAAATCAGAAGCATCATGTTCATGCTTCTCAAAAGGAAGAAGGGAAAGGCAGCAACAAAGACCCTAATCTTGTGTAAGTAGTTTGACTTTCTCCTTTCCTACCTTTTCTGTTTTCGCATATATAGGTTTTTTGTATATTTTGTTGTTTTTTGCCGGTGTTGTCCAATAGAGGCTATTGCGTAGCGGAATCTGACTAATCGGTATTGTTCCGCAATATGCTATTTAGTACTACAAAGTCTTATCAATAGAAAGGCTATAGTACTGGTACTGTAGCTAGCATAGCAGAATTTTAAAAAATAGTTTATTTTTGTGATCTGCGTTTTCACAACACTGATTTCTGGGTCTTTTGTTTGAGAAAATGTTTTTTAGTTTCATTTATTGTTTTCAGTTTTTTATTTTGGTTTAGTTTGGTCTCAATGTTTTGCACTGTTTTTTTCAAATGCTGCAGGTTGGTTATGGTCAAAGGGCTATAAAATTCATTATTCTGGTCCATTGCTTGTTCCATCAAGCAACATGGATCAAATGTTGAAAGACCATGACCGCCAAATTCAGGAGGCGGTCAGAAGAGCCACGTCTCGACAAGGCAAAAATGCGAAGACTCCAAGCTGAGGGAACCAGATAAGCAATTCATTATTTGTTTCTGGCCGCTGATTTGTAGAGCCTGATGCGGCAAAAAGCATCCTCATTAAGATTAAGAATAACATTTTTATTTTCCTCTTTTGCCTTGTAATTATTCCTTAGATCAATGCTATCCCTGGCCATGTTAGGTATCTCTATTAATGTTCTTTCCACTTACAGATGCAATTTATATGGCCTCCTGTAAAGCTTTAACAACCTTGAGCTGCAGAATATTGGGGGACAATGTGTCTTCCTTATGTTTAACTTATGATAAAGCAATTAATTATTATTATTGGGAAGATGGCTAAGTATGTGAATGCATTCTCCTCTGTAGGCAACAAGAATTCAAATAGATTCAAGTTAAAAGTATCTTCAGTGTAAAGTGGTTGTTATATAGGGTACTATACAAGTTAAACTAAAATTTGTGAGATTAAACAAAAATTTGTGTAAAAGTCACGTTTGGTGTTAAAAACTACAAACAGGCAAAATCAATTTCAATTGACACCTAGGCGGATTAAGTCGAATTCAATTTTAGGTGTCTGAAATTTCTTTGTAACTCTACTGTAAAATTAAATACACACTTATTCTATCTTCTCATGATGCACCATTGCTTCAGCACTTATGTAGGTATATTGTAGCCTCTAACCATATCTGATGTGGTACATGTATAGTTTCTGTGCTTTCTTACTAGTCTAAATTCAACAAGGGTATGAATGATTTCTTTGTATGAATTGAGCAATGTGTTATGAACATACCATACCAAAACAGTTGACTAAATATTGTAAGCCTAAAATTGGACCAATTATTTAGCTCTAATTGTGTGGCTATTGATTATTCTTCAGTACTTTTTGCAAATTGTTTTTTACCTACCACTGAGCGAAATTGTTTTAGATTCATTAAACAATATCTTAGATTCGAATCTTATAGATGTTAAAAAAATGTTGGGAGGTGAGATTCTATTAAAGTTTGTCAATTAGGTTCTTTGGTGAAGAACTGAAGACTAGTAATTGACACAAATGGAAAATATTTTGTATATATTGCATAGTTTTTGGAAAAATTATTCTCATCAAAATTTTCCAAAATTCTAAGCCTTTTCTTTGTCTGCACTAAATTAGGCCTATCGGTGGATTACATAAATGGGCTCGCAGCCCAATATATCTGAGTTTGTAGTTAAGAGCATACCTTTCTCTTTTTTGTTTTAGTCTTTCTTCTCTTCACCTTCAATGTTATCCAATATATAAAAATATTGGAGAATTGTACTGCGCACCCCCCATTTTACCTGCCACCCTCCCAACTATATGTAAACAGACATATTACCCTTAATGGTTAACTATAAATCCTACAAAAAAAATAACTTTCCTTTTTTTTTCTCATTTGTTCGAACTCTAACATCCGATTCTCCCACCCTACCAATAGTCGAACCTTTGACACATTCGAAGTGAAAAAGTAATATTTCTCGAACCTTTCCTTGAATGTTAAACATTCGAAGCTTTGTTTTCTCCAAGATTTTCCAAAAACCTTCGAATATTTCGTGATGTTAAACTTTCGAAGCTGTATTTTTCCAGAATTTTCCAAAACCTTCGAACATTTCGATGAATGTTAAACTTTCGAAGCGTTGCGTTTTCCAGATTTGTCTAAACTTTCGAACCTTTCGTTGAATCCTAAACTTTCGAAGCCCTTCTTTTTCCAGCTTTTTCCAGACATTCGAAACTCTCTATGAATATCAAACCTTCGAAGCCAGTTTTTTTCCAGAAATGTTCAACCATTCGAACCTTTCTTTGAACTTGAAACATTCGAAGTTCAGAAGTTTCGAAGGTTTCCTTGAAGATGAAATATTCGAAATGTAAAAGGTTCGAGCATTTCTGAAAGATTCGAAAAACTGGGCTTCGAAACTTTGAGCTTGATGGAAACATTCGAAAAACTGGGTTTCGAAAGTTTGGTTTCCCAGTGAAACTTTCGAAATATTATTTGGGTTTTTTTTAATTTTTTTTTATTTGTTTTTAATATTGGTATATTAATATATTGCAGTGCCTAGAATGAGAGGAGCCTTTTCAGATTATTCGTAACATCATAGGTGACAGACGTGATGATGTAGAGGAGAATTCCACAACAGCATCAAACATACGACGCAACGAAGCAAATTTCCTATTATTGCTAGCATTTCGTCGAAGACAACAGGAGGTCAGGACGATGATGTGATCCACCGAGCATGCACATATGGAGGAAGGATGTTCTCAGCCGCACAGATGGAGCAGACGCTGATGGATACTCTGATACTTCTGCACATCCTGATGCTGATGATTCAGATGATGCGATGAGTCGTGATGCTGATGATATTGATGATCAGGTCAGCAGACGGATTTCCCAGGACCGACAGTGACATCTTTGTTGACACAGTATGAGCATCACGTGGCTGGAGTTATGGGAAGGAGAGGGTATTAAATTATTTATTTTATATTTATTATTTGTGTTAAGTTTATTAAATTAATATGATGTTTATATAATGTTTAATTATATTTATTTTACATTATATTAATTATAAATTAATATAAATGTTTAATTATATTTATTTTTAAGTTTAAGGTTATTTAATTAATTATATATTAATATAATGTTTAATTATTTGTTTATTTGTGTTTAAGTTTATTAAAATTAAATGATGTTTATATAATGTTTAATTAGTTTTATTTTTAAGTTTATGTTTATTTATTAATTATATATAATATAAATGTTAATTATTTGTTTATTTTTATTTTTTATGTTATATGATTATATATTTTTATTGAATTAATCTCAATTGTTCTGTATTACTCGCAGGATCGTGGATCACTAAAGGTAATTACTCACGGATTGAAATTGAAGAAGTTCGGAAGTTCCTATTCCAGCTCTGTAGAGCATGATTCAGGAATCTGGGGCTGATGCATCGTTTCTTCAGGCTACCTCACAATGGCGATGCTGTCTGATATCGGCATTTTTGTTGAAGATGGACCGAAGAGACCAGCTCATTTCATCTGCCATTTGGAGGAGGATGACGATCACCTTAATGATGTTGCGATCTCCTTCACATCTCACCGATGGTAAATTTTTTTGATGCACCTTTGAATATGGAATAACGAATAATGCTGTAGAGCTGCACTGAGTACTTAGGTGCAACACTGTTAGGAAGCATGTGCTGAGATTAGTTATAATAAATGTTGGCATATGATTGCAATGGTTGCGTGATTTGTATAGCCGTCTCATCAACTAACCAGTTTGAGTGTGCGGCTGAACGTATCTGTTGCATTTAGTTGGCTGCACTATTTCGCCGATAAAACACATACGCGTGTTGAGCGAATAAATTTCTTTTTTATTGATTTACATCGTTGTCGAGACTACCGTGGGCTTCCGCGGCTTAGTTTTCCTTTTGACAACTTGGGAGATGAGCTATCCAGACACGACACTGAGAGGTTACATGACGCCTACTGCAGGTATATCATTTATATTAATTGTGGTCGTTTATTTATTATTTATTAATGTAATATTTATTTAATTATTAATGTATTATTTATTACTTATACGTTGTTATTTTATTATGTTAATTATGTTGCAGTGTTGGATTTACGAGCACTTCCTTAGGATCTGTAAGCGGGGTGATAGGGACGGTTCCTGCGCATCGGCAAGAGCATGTAGGTGGACTGCAAAACATGCTGTTGAAGTGGATTGATGGCATATCGTCGGAGACTTGATGGATTTTGTTGCTCAGAGGATGTAGTGTTTACACCGTATGAGTGATGATCGACTAATCATCCGTTTGTATCGGTTTCGATGTTTCTGGATTCTTCGCTGTGGTGGATCTCAGTCCCATATTTGCCAGAGCGATGTCTCCGACCAGTTTGGGTCTGTATTCAGTGCATTTCCGCGGGCTTCCTCAGATGCTGGACAGTGTAGATGTGGTGTTGGCAGAGTACTATGAAATCATCTGTAGAAGACCTTTCGGTAGACTATATCATGTTGCCACTTTCCTGGAGAGGTCACTGCAGATACTATGATGGTACACCAGTGTTTACATCCTCTGATTCTCCTCCATCCACCGTCTGCACCTTCGAGTACTACTACTGTTGCTGCCCATGCTGGTCCATCATCGTCTGCACATGCTGGTATAGAGCTAGAGATCTTAGAGACCGTAGAGCAGCTGAGCTTGCACGTAGGGCTTAAAATATGGTAAGACCATTTAAGTGAGATTCATGATACATGAGTGAATTATGTCGCTTGTATGACGATTAGTTATTGTTTATTGCTGTTATGTATGACTGAATATTAGTTATTGGTTTATTGTGTTATTTTTGAGATTTATCGACTGACAACGAAATGATAACTAAATGTAAATGACACGTATGATAACGTAAATGACCAAGTAAATGACAACGTAAATGATAAGTAAATGATAACGTAATGATAACGTAAATGACAACGTATGATACGTAAATGACAACGTAAATGACAACGTAATGATAACGTAATGAAAACGTAATGATAACGTAAATGATAACGTAATGACAACGTAAATGACACTAAATTGATTAACGTAAAATATATTTAATCTTCATTTAATGAATCAAGATGATTTTGCTAATGATGGATCATGTGTTCCATTTGCTTTATACGTGCTGCACAAGCTATTCCCATGTCTTTGCACATTCATTACAATGTCTTTCCATTTTTGAGATAGGTGGCAAGGCATATTAGACTTCAACTTGATCTGGACAATAAGATATATAAACATTAATAAACTGATTTAATATATAACCAATAATAAATATATTTAATAAACAATGGTGTTAATTAATTTAATAAACACTATAAGTTTTACCTGTACCCAATGATTTCCATGACGAATCCGAATGCTAGATTAAACGTATCTTTTGACGGCGGTGTTTGTTTAGCGGAAAAACGAATGTCATATTCAGATTACGAGACACCAATATGACATTATATTTGTGTTGCATCACGTACCCAACGTCTGGGTAAACACATTCACTTATCTTGTCCTTGAGCACCCAATCCTGATATGTTCAATGAGCTACGCACTGATTCAACACTGTCATCGAACACATTAGCATAAAGGTCTTGATGTAGATGAATCTCTTTATCCAATTGTGTTCGAACTAAAGGCCAAGATTCTTCAGTCCAACCTAACAATGCTGCAATTGCGCGAAACCCACAATTTCCATCAGCCACCACGTCTATTATCTCCTCAATATACGGACGTATAAGAGTAGGAAAATGTGTGTAAAATGGTTGTTTTGCAGAATACTGTGACGAATGAGATGGTTGCCTTGCAGAACGTTGAGATGGTTGTTTTGCAGATTCTTGAGAGGCATCAACATACTCCCAATATGACGGATCACGAGGAGTATCAAATTCTTTCTTCTTTTTACTTGCTCCCTTGGTTCTCACCTTCTCTGGTGGTGCAAGTATTGATGTTGTATGTGGAAATACAACTTCACGCACCTTATCCCTGAATATCCTTTGACTTACAATATGTGTTTCTTCATGTTACGCTTTCATGCTTCTAATCTTCTGAAAGTCATAATCTGAATAAAGATTCTTATCCTCAAGGACAGATTCTCAAGGCTTAACGTTCTCCAAAAACATGAATGCTATCTAAAGGGATAACACCACGATATCTGCAACTTTGGCAACTCACAGCATGGTAATCCATGAGTTTGTTCTGATGAGCAACCACATATTGTTTCTGTCAGTATACAATCTTCCACTCTCTCAATGTTTTGTCAATTTTTTAAAACATTTCTTGATACACAACTGATGCAGACTTTGAAAGAATGATTGAATTATACCCGTGCTCAAACATCCCTTGATGTTTTCTGAAAAAGAAGATTGAATCTGATACATATTTTGGTTCTTCAACATCATATTCACAGCATCCCAACTTTTACACAAAATGCACCCAACTAGTTGCCAGCATGTGTTTCAATCTCCAATGGGAGACTCAACCTACAAATGTAAATTAAATATACAAATTAAAATAAATCACAAACTAGTAAATCATATTTTCTAAAACAAACAAATCAAATTTAAAAATACCTGTTAGATGTTGTGTTCCCCAAATGCATCACTCTATTGGTCCAAACATTGACAAACCTTTCTTTGTAAGGTGTTAACCACGAATCTTTCACATAATCAACAAAAAGAATAATATCGGCACACACTAGCTCAAAATGTTGCAGGTGATGATCATACTCCTCTACACTACTTGAATATACAATTTTTTTCCATAAATCCATTACTTCTTCTTGCCTATCTTTTTTCACATATTGTTTGCATCTTGCCCCAACATTTTTTTCAATATGAAAACGACATAGCAAATGTATTGAAGTAGGAAACACAACACTAATCGCATTCATCATGGCAAGATCTCTATCAGTCACAATAACTTTAGAAATTAAAGTCTCAGATTTGAACAACTGTCGTACCTTTTCAAATGCCCAGATGAAGTTATCTTGTCGCTCTTGTTCCAAATAAGCAAACCCAACAGAAAATGTCAAACTAGTAGATGTGACACCGACAATTTCAAGTAATGGTAACCGATATCTGTTTGTTTTGTATGTGCTATCACATATCAAAACAAAATGAAACGTGTTTAACAACTTTATACAATCAGTATGTGTCCAAAAAATATCTCTCAAAACATCAGAATTCTCCCGTCTTCTTGTCCAATACACATAATTTTCTTGTTGTATTAACTTCAACAGATGCTGCATTTCTGTATACGGACCTCTCAACGATGATCGATAAGTACTCCTTGCTTTATATATTTGACTTGGAATTGTCAGATTAGCTTTATTTCTCTCTTTCAAAGCATTTAGGATGAATCTGGGGGCAAGCTTATACTTTGTCATGTCATTGACAAATTTCCTCTCTTCTTCATTTAAACGCCCCAAATAAGAATGACCAGTTACAGTATCAAGTAGATCATGATTATGTGTTCCACAACGAACACTAATTTTCCATCCTTCACCGACACTTAAGGGTATACATCTGAGAGTAAACGGACAATTTTCCTTATGAGAACAAGTCACTGTTGATTTTGATTTTGATTTATATCTTCCACCTCTTTCGCATCCCAAAATCAATTTGTCTTTTCTTCCCCTCTTTCCGGTTGCTTTATCTGAACGAATGATGACAATTAAAATTCCATTTTCTCTTCCAATGGTTTTTGCCCATTCAAACACAGATTCTCGTGAAGGAAATACCTACAAAATATGTTTCAAATAAAACTTCAAATATATAGTTATAATAAAAAATTTATCCGTGATAGATTATCAGTAATATTAATACCTGATCGGTAATGAATTTGTCCGTAGAATCTATTATATTTCTTGAGGCAGGAACCTCAACTCTACTCATACCTGTTTTCAAAAATAGTAATAAATATAAATAATAATAAATATAAAAAATAATATATATAAATAATGATAAATTTTTTAAAAAAAAAATCAAAATTTCGAAACTTTGGCATTGATCTAAACTTTCGAAATTGCTGGAAAAAAACTTTCGGAACTTTCAGCTTCAAGCAATGTTTCGAAATGTGTTTTGGGTTTCGAAGGTTTCAGCATTAACCAAAGCTTCGAATGTGTAATCCAAAATCATGCCTCGGAGCTTTCATCCTTAAGCAAAGTTCCGAAACTTTCAGGAAATGCACGTTTCGAAGCTTTCATACTTAAGCAAAGTTTCGAATGTTTTGTGATTTTTGTGAAAATTGCATTTCGAAAATTTGTATTTTTCACAAAAGGTTCGAATGTGATGAAATCTAACCTCTGATTGTTTCGAAAGTTTGAAACTTTCGATTAATAGAATTTTTTTAAAAACTTTCGAATGTGGGGGTGAGAAAATAGTGTAATATATTTACTGATAAATTTTATATAAAATAAAAAGGGTAAATTGGTCAATAAAAATTTATGGGGGGGTGACAGGTAAAAGTGGGGGTGCGAGTACATAAATTTATGTACTGCGCACCCCCCCCAACTTTACCTTACTGTCACCCCCCATAAATTTTATTGACCAATTTACCCTTTTTATTTTATATAAAATTTATCAGTAAATATATTACACTATTTTCTCACCCCCACATTCGAAAGTTTTTAAAAAAATTCTATTAATCGAAAGTTTCAAACTTTTGTGAAAAACCTTTTGTGAAAAATACAAATTTTCGAAATGCAATTTTCACAAAAATCACAAAACATTCGAAACTTTGCTTAAGTATGAAAGCTTCGAAACGTGCATTTCCTGAGAGTTTCGGAACTTTGCTTAAGGATGAAAGCTCCGAGGCATGATTTTGGATTACACATTCGAAGATTTGGTTAATGCTGAAACCTTCGAAACCCAAAACACATTTCGAAACATTGCTTGAAGCTGAAAGTTCCGAAAGTTTTTTTCCAGCAATTTCGAAAGTTTAGATCAATGCCAAAGTTTCGAAATTTTGATTTTTTTTTTTAAAATTTATCATTATTTATATATAT
>PGTU02016615.1:0-11497 GCA_002896215.2 Cicer echinospermum | reverse complement strand
TATTAACATATTTCAGTCAGATCAGAGCTATTATTAAACTACAAAAATTAAAATAAAAGAAACACATGTACAATATTACTGCAATTTTGTGTAAAAGTAAAATTATAAGAATTAACACAGAATCACATAATAAGCTGCGGAGGGTACAAAAGGCGTAAGAGTAAGAACGACAACATGAAATATGAAAATATTTTATGAAAGGAAGGGAAGGAAATGCCACAAACATCTGACTACATAGAATTCGTAAAATTAGGAATCAACCATAGTATTTCCTAAAAATCTATCATTTCCTTTTGAAACATTTAAAACAAGACCCTCCTTGAATAGATAATTTCTGGCCTAAAATTATTTTATGAATCCTTCATTTTTTTTTTGTTGTCTGAATTTGCAAGGATATATATATATTGTTATTATAATAATTTATTGCCTGCCCAAACTCAGAAAAATGAGAGGAGGAATAACATACCTTACGTGGTTTTGTATTAAAATCGGAATTGGGATTGGAAATGGGAAATGGAAGTTGGAATTGGAAATGGAAATTGATGGAATTGGAAATGGAAATTGAAATCAGATGGAATTGGAAAGCGGCTCCCTTATGCGGTAATCCCTGATTGACTGCGGCTCCAAATTGGGATGCAGCTTTTTGGAAGGCTATATATATACATACTACATAATGACCTAAGTTATTATTATTATTATATTAGTATTATTATTATTATTATTATTATTATTATTATTATTATTATTATTATTATTATTATTATTATTATTATTATTATTATTATTATTCCATTCTATTAGAGCTACCTCTTGTTTTTATTTTATTTATATCTACATACATATTTATTTGTTTTATTTTATTTATTTTTTTGTAAGTTAAATATGGTTAATATTAATAATTTAAATCAACTACTAAAGCAAACACACAGACACATCTAAGAATTAGAACACATATTAACACTCATAAAAAAATTAGTATTGTATCATTATACTATTTAAATTGAGATAATGAGAAATTGGGGTGTTACATAATACCATCACGAAATCAAGATAACTATAGAAATAACTACATAGTACTACAATTTACAATAGGGACTAGAAGTTTAAAATACATCAAATTCGCAGACACAAAGCGAATGTGGTTTCTCACGTTCTAAATGTTGCTTTGAGTATCTGACCTTTGGATTCCAAGACTCGTATGTTTCGAGCCGACTATCAAATCATCTCGGTCCAATTGTGAATGAAGGCGTAGTCATGATTCTATGATAAATGGTTAGAAGAAAGCCAGATGGTTTTTACTCGTTGATTTTCTCTTTTTTTTTTAGTCATAGAAACTTTTGAACGAAATTAAATAAAGTTAAAGTGAGAAGATAATAGAAAAGAAATAATTTGAATGCCGAGATTTTTTTTGTGGTTAATTAATGTTAAAATCTAATAATATTTTTGTCAACAATTTTGGATACTATTAAAAGAAAAAAAAATTTAACAAAAGGAATAATTAATAAAATGAAGTGATATAAATTGCGAGGAGAAATTTTTATGGTACAATAAAAAGAAAAAAAAGGTTTTCAAGATACTTTTTTGTTGTTGACTAAGATGGATGAAACAACAAGGATGGGGTAACAGCAATTCCTCCTAGCTTTATTGTTCTTTGGCCCAAGATAAAACAAAAACCCCAATATTTTTTATAAATTCTAATTTGTAAAATAGTTTAACTAATAACTTTATCATTTAAATAAATAAAGCGAGACCAATTATTATTACAATAGATAACAGAAAGATGATAATTAACACAAACAACATCCAACCAATATATTTTATAATTTTCTAAAGTAATAAATAAAATAGACAACAACCCATAATACAATATAATCATCCAAGATCTAGTCATCATATAATTCCTAGCCAACATAATTATATAAAATAATAATTTTAATTATTTAAATAAAATGAATTTGATTTTAAATAATAAATAAAGACAATTACTAATAAATACATATAATATTTATAAATATTTTTTAGTGTTACATTAAAATGACATATTTAGTTTTTTTATACTATTCCAACAAAAGTAAATCTTTACAATAAAAGGTCGCACATCCCATTCTTTACTAATTTTTAAAATATAGAGATGAACATAATAAATTATATAACAATAATAGTATTGAATTAATTTAATTTAAATTATCTATATAATTGATGTCTTAAAATTTTCTTTTTAGAATAAATATATTCTTCCTGTTATGGTTTAGATATCTCCAAAGAAAAGAAAAAGTATATTAATTAAAGCAATATAAAATTGAAATTTCAAGATTTTAATAACACTGTACCAAAGATACAAATAATAAGATTTATCAACAAAATTAATACAATATAGATGTTAAAAATAGCTAATAAAAATAGACAATTAAAATTAGTATAATATATATTAAAGTAAAATATATATTATCTTAATATATTTTTTTACTAGATATATTATTTTAATCCTAAATATTATTAAAGGGGTGTATTCAAACTTTTAGAAAACTTTAATGTTGACTTCTTTTATTAGATGATTAATAATGTTGGTTGTTTATCTATAAAGCCTTGATTTTATTTTTACAATGATATATCATAGAGTAAAGAAATAACAATAATTCATATTGCTATTGATATTGTAGCTATTTGAAATGGCTAAATTTCATTTCTTTCTATTCATCGCCTTTGCCGTTATTTTTTCAGGTATAAAATTTTTGTAACAAATTTTTTTGCACCTATTTTTTTTGATAGTTTTCATTACGTTAAATAAACAAGATTTTATTTTTTTCTAATAATCTGGTTTTATTTAAACTGTTACAGTTATGACTAGTGGTGCGAATGGACAACAAAAAAGATGTATTGAACTCATCTCAAAAGATTCCTGTTTACTCCCAGCATGCAGAAAGACGTGCTATTTAAAATATCCGAATAAAAATGGTTTTGGACAGTGTGTTAGTGCAAACCCTTTTACACCATATAGTTGTATTTGCGCATATGATTGTCAAACCTAGAACAAAAATATGATAGTTGCTCTATATTTAATGTAAAAGCATATCAAAATATAGTTAATAAATTTCACAAATTTACAATTTATGTTTTAAAAGTGCATTAAGCATTTTGGTATCCTTTATTTCAATTAAAACCAAAACTAAAGAGGTTTTTATTTTATTTTAGAAGAGATGGTAAATTATACCATAATTAACGCACAAAATTGTTAACTCCTGGATTTAAACTCGAGACAAGACGTCAAACCTAAAAATATCGGCATTCGCCAGTTGGACTAGGGCTTAAGGACAAAAGTTGAGAGATTTATTATAGTAATATTTTAGTTACAAATTTCAATTATAGTATAAGTTTTTTACATTATTTTAAAATGTGGGGGAACAGTAATCACTAAAAAAACAATGAACAAGTACATAAACTCTAATAACCATAACCATGTATCTAGAAAAGGTACAAATTCATACATTTATAAATTCTAGAGGCAATCATATAAATTTTGAAAAGTACAATCATTGAAATGTCATTGTAACTAAATGGTACAGTGTTTGCAAAACATCCTTTTTTGTACTAATAAATAAAATGAATTTCAACTTCAACACACATAACTATAGAACCTTATTCTTTGATGTCTGAATTCATGCCTCAAGCCGTCTTATCTGCTACAATTTTCCAGATACAGTGAGTACCAGATTCATCCTCTAATTATATTAGATAATTTAAAGCTTGAGGTGGAACTTGGAAGTGAAAATGTGCCAAAGTTTTTATCAAAAGGAAAACTTTTAACTGAGGAAGTTTGATTAGAGAAGTAGTGATAAAGGAAATCTGGAATAAGGAAGTTCTTATTAGAGGAAGTCTAACTAGATAAAGTCTAGTTGGAGGGAGTTTGGGTTAGATATAATCTGATTAGATAAATTCAAAATTAGGGTAAATCTAGATCAAATGTAATCTGATCAGAGGAATGTAATATCAGAGGAAATCTAATCAGGGAATTCCTATTAGAGGATGTCTGGTTTGAATTAGATGGAAAATGGAGAAATTACCCATTTTGACCCTTGGGCATTACTATTTATTGCTACTTATCCCTCCTGTTCTTATTAAAATATCTTTGTCCTAAATTAATTATGTTAATATTTAAAATCTCTATTTTTCTAAGTTTTTAAATAAGTGTGTTATTCACAACCAAAATTATCTATTTCATACGATCAAACCAAACGTCTAACTAAAATTTGTATGAGGTAATGCCCTTACCTAGGCCTGCTTTATTTCCTAAACAATAAAATCTTAATCCACGCACATCGGTCTTAGCTCCACTAAGTCCAAACCTCACCCAATGATTTACCTCTCATTCTTAGTTTCAAACAAACTACTCCTACTCTTAAAAAAAGTTGTGAGGTTGCCTAAAGGTCCACTAAACAAGAAATAAAACGAGAATATCTTAAATACTACACATTTCACAAAAGACTAACTATTCATTAAATTTTTTAAACTTTAAAAATTCGCTTAAATTGTTTCTTTCATAAGTCAACACCCAAAAATATAAAAATTAAGTGATCGTGCATAATAAACAGCCCATGACAACTGCTATTATTGTTCCAATAAAATGACAGTATAACCCCACTCTTAAAAGATCAACTAATAATAAATAATTAAAAGTAAAAATTCCAATACTTAGATATTAAAATAAAACTATGACCACATAAAATCAAAATTCCATAATTCAATTATTTATAAAAAAAATATTATTGTAAATTAAAATAGGAAAAAATAATAATTTTCTCATTTTCCTAGCTTTAGAAATTGTTTAGAAATAAACTACATGTCATAAAAAATTTATCTCCAAATCCTAACACTTAGATAATCATTTCTAACCATTTAGAAGTCATAAATTCAATTTTTCATAATAGGATATTTTGGGATGAATTTTCTTAACAAATTCTAAAATCACCAAAATTTTGATTTTCAAGCTAAATTAAATTATATTCCCCAATAATTCACTACAAACTTGGTCAGACTGTAACACCCCAAATATTTATAATAAACTCATTATTAATTGAATAGGATTTAGATTATTAATTTGGTGTTAAAATTATTTTATTAATATATGTTGATTAGTTTTATGATTAATTTCCTTATAGGCATGATTTCTGTGAATGTGCTAGTTTTATTAAATACTAGATTTGTATGACGATATAAATAATAAATATTATATTTTACTCTTTGATCTATTTTTTTGAAAAAAATAATAGTATTTTAGTGTAATATATAGTTTAAAGAAAAAGATTTATTATGCGATTTTACGTGTACCCAATTAATGTAATATTTTTGTTGTGCGAATTTGGACTGATATTAAGTATGCACGTAGTTATATTTCCATTATTTTATAACTACTTTCTATTTTATGTTTTTTTCTTATAAATAAAATCTTGAGATAAATTTGATCATTGTGTTTGATTTCTTTTATTTTTATACTTTTTATGACATTGTGATTTTATATATATTTATTATGATTTAGTAATTAACATAAAGTGTTGGTGTAATATTTATTTATTTTATAATTTTGACTATTATCTAATATGATGGTATTATTATAATGTGAGTATTTTGAGAAATAAGTATAATTGTAGATATTATTTTGAATGTGAGAGTTTTGATTATTAGTAATATATTTTTTTTATTGATTATTTTAATTACTCTAATTTATAAAATATTAGTAATGTTTGGAAAACTAAATGGTGTTTGGAGGAATATTAAAAAGGAGATTAAATAATTATTAGTTTTATTTTAACAAAATAAAAATAATAATAGTAAAATATAAATAAAGAGACCAATGGGTTTGACTCTATAAACCCTAATTGTTAATAAAATAAAATAAAACAAAAGAAGGGAAGGGAGTTGGAAGGGCAGCCGTAAAGCCAAAGAGGAAACACAACAATAACCCTATCGTTTGACAACAATTTTTAACAACCCCAATTTCTCTCTAAAATACTCGAACTTCTCCGTTTGTAGAATTCTTATTTGCATCGTTCTCTTCACGTAGTCGATTGAGTGAAACCCAACACCAAAACGACCATGTGTGAAAAGTGGCTATATTTATCCACTGATTGGTTTTCTGATTTATGACCGATTGAAAGGACAAAGAGTCAAAGAGCAAAGACTGTTTAGGCGTCGAATCATATTCATAGGTGAAAGCGTCGAAATAAGTAAGGGGTGAGCGAGCTTTGAATTCATGAGTGTAATATATTGTATATTAACGGAAAACCGTATTTCCCAATGATTAATCCGGCCTCGTACGTATGCAGTAGCCTTTGAGGGATAAATAATTAATGTGAAATATGGAAATTGTGAGATTAAAATATAAAATAGAAATATTGTAGGTGTGTGGATTGATTATTTTTTGAATGTGTGAACATTGGATATTATGTGATATTTGAATTAAATCGTTAAATGTGTGGCATTTGATATTATTGTGATATTTGATTTAATTTCGTTAAAATGGTGCATTTGATATATTGTGAATTTGATTTAATTCTTTAAATGTTGGTGTGTGATATTATTGTGATATTGGTTGTTGAATTAATTTTATGCATAGTTTGATTAGATGAATTTAAATGATTTATAATAAAATAGATGTGTTGTGATATTTATATGTAATGAGGATAATGTATGATTAATAATAGGTGGTGTGATAAATTGTGTGGAATATATGTGTTGCTGTAATGATTGATGATAGTGATTCTATAAATTGTGATGAGTTTAAATGTGATGATGATGATGATGTGTGAATAATTATAGTGAGTTATAATTGTGATGAGAATATTGTGATTTCAATTTGTGTCTGAGATGACTGGTATTTAATGAGTATCATATACCAACGAGGGGAGAAAATAAATATTGTGATTGTGAAGTGGAGATATTTTGTCATCATATAGGTAGGGCCTGACAAGCCTAGCGGATTCTAGGGAAGTACAACTGAATGAGCCTGATCGGTCGGTCCTGCTGGTCGAGCCTTAAGCAAGATTGTTAGAACACTGGAGGTATTCGGGTGGGGGAATTCCTAGGTGACTTGGAGGTAGCACTCCAAATGTCGGACACCACGCAACACACGTTCTCGACTGTCACGTAATGTCTCGGCGTGAGTTGAGGGATCTATGAGGACAGGGCTAATTTGAATTGTCCCGTCCACCGGATGGTGGCATAGTATCAGCCTCCTAACCAAGTACTTCAGAGTTAGAGGTACCACATGTGAAGTAGAGTCTAAGCTTATGCATAGCATTGCATTTCCCTTGTGATTGTTTTGTGTGATTGAATGTGTTTTCAAAGGTAATCAATGAATTAGATGATTTGATGCATATATAATGAGAGATTATTTTACTTGTGTGACTTGATGTATGTATATACTATTTAATTAAATATTTTGATATATCGTAAAGTGATTATGATGGGCGGTTCTATTATGATTGTTTTGCGTGTTCTTCTTACTCATATTATACGATCAACATGATAATGGCGTGTTCATCTTATTTAATTATACAATTTATTATGATTAATGGCGTGTTCATCTTATTTATATTATACTATCAACATGATTTCAAAACTCACCTCCTTCGTTGTTTGTGTTTGACTGGCTTGGCCCTGCTTGCGAAATCACAGTTATTACAGTTAATCGAGTCTCGAGTTCCAGTTGGTCCGAGAAACCCCGCCTGATATGGTGATACCGGGAATTTAAGAGTTGTAACATGTATTTTACTTATGTTATTATAAATGACTTTTTATATGAAAACTAGTACGAGTAAGTCTTGGGAATTTAAATCCAGAAATTCTAGTTGAATCAAGTTCATTGATATCGTACTATTATAATTAAAACACATAGTTGAATTGTACATGTGTATTTAGAGAAATGTGATATCACTAAATTAGATATTAAGTTTTTATTCTCTTTAACAGATTTTCTTTATCCGCTGCAAGTTTTCTTCAAATAATTTAGTATATATTATTATAAATGTTATTTTGGGGGTTTAGGGTGTCACAAAGACAAATACTTTTCTAAACACTTTAGCACTTTACAAATGATCTACCACCCATAAAACATATCAAAATTTACTTTTAAGCCATAAAATTTCCAAAAAACTAACTTCAATCGTTAAAATCATCCTAAAACTATTTCTAATCGATTGAATCATAATAATATAAATTTTCAATTGAAATATGATCTAGACATTAAGAAGCAATTTTTCATCGCTCAAAAATTGATTCTTGACACAAATAAACTCGTTTGACAAATTAAAATAATTTTTCTAGGTCAATACCATCACGAAATCAAGATAACTATAGAAATAACTACATAGTACTACAATTTACAATAAGGACTAGAAGTTTAAAATACATCAAATTCGCAGACACAAAGCGAATGTGGTTTCTCACGTTCTAAATGTTGCTTTGAGTATCTGACCTTTGGATTCCAAGACTCGTATGTTTCGAGCCGACTATCAAACCATCTCGGTCCAATTGTGAATGAAGGCGTAGTCATGATTCTATGATAAATGGTTAGAAGAAAGCCAGATGGTTTTTACTCGTTGATTTTCTCTTTTTTTTTTAGTCATAGAAACTTTTGAACAAAATTAAATAAAGTTAAAGTGAGAAGATAATAGAAAAGAAATAATTTGAATGCCGAGATTTTTTTTGTGGTTAATTAATGTTAAAATCTAATAATATTTTTGTCAACAATTTTGGATACTATTAAAAGAAAAAAAAATTTATCAAAGGAATAATTAATAAAATGAAGTGATATAAATTGCGAGGAGAAATTTTTATGGTACAATAAAAAGAAAAAAAAGGTTTTCAAGATACTTTTTTGTTGTTGACTAAGATGGATGAAACAACAAGGATGGGGTAACAGCAATTCCTCCTAGCTTTATTGTTCTTTGGCCCAAGATAAAACAAAAACCCCAATATTTTTTATAAATTCTAATTTGTAAAATAGTTTAACTAATAACTTTATCATTTAAATAAATAAAGTGAGACAAATTATTATTACAATAGATAACAGAAAGATGATAATTAACACAAACAACATCCAACCAATATATTTTATAATTTTCTAAAGTAACTATATAAATAAAATAGACAACAACCCATAATACAGTATAATCATCCAAGATCTAGTCATCATATAATTCCTAGCCAACATAATTATATAAAATAATAATTTTAATTATTTAAATAAAATGAATTTGATTTTAAATAATAAATAAAGACAATTACTAATAAATACATATAATATTTATAAATATTTTTTAGTGTTACATTAAAATGACATATTTAGTTTTTTTATACTATTCCAACAAAAGTAAATCTTTACAATAAAAGGTCGCACATCCCATTCTTTACTAATTTTTAAAATATAGAGATGAACATAATAAATTATATAACAATAATAGTATTGAATTAATTTAATTTAAATTATCTATATAATTGATGTCTTAAAATTTTCTTTTTAGAATAAATATATTCTTCCTGTTATGGTTTAGATATCTCCAAAGAAAAGAAAAAGTATATTAATTAAAGCAATATAAAATTGAAATTTCAAGATTTTAATAACACTGTACCAAAGATACAAATAATAAGATTTATCAACAAAATTAATACAATATAGATGTTAAAAATAGCTAATAAAAATAGACAATTAAAATTAGTATAATATATATTAAAGTAAAATATATATTATCTTAATATATTTTTTTACTAGATATATTATTTTAATCCTAAATATTATTAAAGGGGTGTATTCAAACTTTTAGAAAACTTTAATGTTGACTTCTTTTATTAGATGATTAATAATGTTGGTTGTTTATCTATAAAGCCTTGATTTTATTTTTACAATGATATATCATAGAGTAAAGAAACAACAATAATTCATATTGCTATTGATATTGTAGCTATTTGAAATGGGTAAATTTCATTTCTTTCTATTCATCGCCTTTGCCGTTATTTTTTCAGGTATAAAATTTTTGTAACAAATTTTTTTGCACCTATTTTTGTTGATAGTTTTCATTACGTTAAATAAACAAGATTTTATTTTTTTTCTAATAATCTGGTTTTATTTAAACTGTTACAGTTATGACTAGTGGTGCGAATGGACAACAAAAAAGATGTATTGAACTCATCTCAAAAGATTCATGTTTACTCCCAGCATGCAGAAAGACGTGCTATTTAAAATATCCGAATAAAAATGGTTTTGACAGTGTGTTAGTGCAAACCCTTTTACACCATATAGTTGTATTTGCGCATATGATTGTCAAACCTAGAACAAAAATATGATAGTTGCTCTATATTTAATGTAAAAGCATATCAAAATATAGTTAATAAATTTCACAAATTTACAATTTATGTTTTAAAAGTGCATTAAGCATTTTGGTATCCTTTATTTCAATTAAAACCAAAACTTGAGAGGTTTTTATTTTATTTTCGAAGAGATGGTAAATTATACCATAATTAACGCTCAAAATTGTTAACTCCTGGATTTAAACTCGAGACAAGACGTCCAACCTAAAAATATCGGCATTCGCCAGTTGGACTAGGGCTTAAGGACAAAAGTTGAGAGATTTATTATAGTAATATTTTAGTTACAAATTTCAATTATAGTATAAGTTTTTTACATTATTTTAAAATGTGGGAGAACAGTAATCACTAAAAAAATAATGAACAAGTACATAAACTCTAATAACCATAACCATGTATCTAGAAAAGGTACAAATTCATACATTTATAAATTCTAGAGGCAATCATATAAGTTTTGAAAAGTACGATCATTGAAATGTCATTGTAACTAAATGGTACAGTGTTTGCAAAACATCCTCTGTTGTACTAATAAATAAAATGAATTTCAACTTCAACACACATAACTATAGAACCTTATTCTTTGATGTCTGAATTCATGCCTCAAGCCGTCTTATCTGCTACAATTTGCTAGATACAGTGAGTACCAGATTCATCCTCTAATTATATTAGATAATTTAAAGCTTGAGGTGGAACTTGGAAGTGAAATTGTGCCAAAGTTTTATCAAAAGGGAAACTTTTATACTGAGGAAGTTTGATTAGAGAAGTAGTGATAAAGGAAATCTGGAATAAGGAAGTTCTTATTAGAGGAAGTCTAACTAGATAAAGTCTAGTTGGAGGGAGTATGGGTTAGATATAATCTGATTAGATAAATTCAAAATTAGGGTAAATCTAGATCAAATGTAATTTGATCAGAGGAATGTAATATCAGAGGAAATCTAATCAGAGGAATTCTTACCCTTGGGCATTACTTATTTATTGCTACTATCCCTTCCTGTTCTTATTAAAATATCTTTGTCCTAAATTAATTATGTTAATATTTAAAATCTCTTATTTTTCTATGTTTTTAAATAAGTGTGTTATTACACAACCAAAATTATCTATTTCATACCATCAAACCAACGGTCTAACTAAAATTTGT
>PGTU02016614.1:0-19834 GCA_002896215.2 Cicer echinospermum | reverse complement strand
AAACTGTCTAATTCAATCATATTTAAATTGCAAATGAACTATATATTGTCGCATTATGTAATGAGTGCAATTGTTCAATTTTAAATGTGTTAAATGAAATGGTAATTTCTAATTTTTTGATTATTTTTTATTCTATATAGGCATTCTTGTAATTTTGGAATAGCAAAGAGGCTGAGCAATTTTCGTGTACAAGATATAAGGTTGAGTATTCAATTTTTGGAAAGGTAATTTTTTGATTATGCTTCATTCTATATAGACATTATGCAACAAATAATTTTGTAATTCTAGAACATGTTAAATTGCATATTATTTATGAAAATGCTAGTGTCTACATGTGCTTAGGAAGTATGATGGTTAATTACTCAAATAGTTTATTTTATTTATTTTCTTGGTAGATGTTTAATTCTAAAAATTGTTAATTATAATGTATAGCATTTGCTTAATGATATTACAGAAAATGGATATCCGCCAACGTCGTAGTTGGATGTATAATAGGCTAAATCCTAGTCGAAAGGGGTATACTGATGCATTTCTAAAAGGGTTAAACGAATTTGTGTCATTTGCAATCCAACAACCAAACATATCAAATAGAGAAATTAGATGTCCTTGTTCTATTTGTAAAAACATTGATTTCTTAGACTTTGAAGTGGTTAAGGTTCATATTTTACGAAAAGGGTTTAAACCTGACTACTGGTATTGGACATCTCATGGAGAAAGTGATCCAGAGTTGCATGTAGAAATTAAAAGGAAACAATCTGCACAAGAGCGACATAACATTTATTTTAATAGATTTGAAAACATGGTTTATGATGCTACTGGACCACAATATCAAATGCATTGTGATGAAGAATTAGAGGAGTCCCCAAATATAGATGATCAAAAGTTATATGATTTACTAAATGCAGCTCAGAAGCCATTGTGGCTGGGATGCAAAGATCATACTGAATTGTCTTTTGCTGCTAGATTGTTGGCAATTAAATCAGAGGGAAATATTTCTCAACGATCTTTTAATCAAACAATGGCACTTATGAAGGAGACACATCCTCCAAATAATCTGGTTCCTAAAGATTATTATAGGACAAAGAAAATAGTTTCAAAACTTGGTCTCACTGCGAAAAAAATAGATTGTTATGTAAATGGACGTATGTTATTCTACACTGATGAATGTAAACAATTAAAAGAATGCAAGTTTTGTAACGCACCTCGTTATGAGAAGAAAAAAATTGGTAGGGATAAATTCAAAGAGGTACCTATGAAGAGAATGCATTATTTACCGCTAATTCCCAGACTTAAGAGATTATATGCTTCGATGAGCTCAGCTCCACATATGAGATGGCATTATGAAAATAGACGAGAACCTGGAGTGATGTGTCATCCATCAGATGGAGAGGCTTGGCAACACTTTGATCAAATTTATCCCGACTTTGCTGTTGAACCGAGGAATGTAAGGTTGGGATTGTGTACTGATGGTTTTACACCATTTAATCATACTAGCTCACCTTATTCATATTGGCCGGTAATTGTCACTCCTTACAACCTTCCTCCAGAACTATGCATGACAACTCCCTACATGTTTCTCACTTTGATTATTCTTGGACCACATAATCCAAAGAGCAAGATAGATGTGTATTTGCAACCTTTGATAGATGAGCTCAAAGTTTTATGGAATGAAGGAGTGCTTACATATGATATTTCCAAAAACACAAATTTTATAATGAAAGCTGCTTTAATGTGGACTATTAATGATTTTCCTGCGTATGGAATGTTGTCTGGTTGGAGTACAACAGGGAAATTAGCATGTCCATATTGCATGAGTCAATCCAAAGCTTTTTTCTTGAAACATGGTGGTAAGTGTTCTTGGTTTGATTCTCATCGTCAATTTTTGCCTACGGATCACGTATTTCGAAGAAATAAGGATGCATTTTACAAGAATCGAATAGAAAAGTCTAAACCTCCACGACGGTTAACTGGGGATGATGTGTGGGAAGAAGTTTGTTATCTCCCTAAAATAACTGAGGTTGATCCGTGTATATGTGATGGATTTGGTGTGAATCATAATTGGAAAAAACAAAGTATCTTTTGGGAGTTGCCTTATTGGAAAACCAACTTAATAAGGCATAATCTTGATGTAATGCATATTGAGAAGAATGTGTTTGATAATATTTTCAATACAGTGATGGACATCAAAGATAAGACCAAAGATAATGTTAAGGCAAGAATGGATTTAAAGGAGTATTGTCGAAGAAAGGAGTTAGAGCTACAAATACAATCTAGTGGAAAAGTTTTAAAGCCTAAAGCCAAATATGTTTTGTCTAGCGATCAACAAAAGGCTGTGTATAAATGGATTTCTGAGTTAAAAATGCCTGATGGACATGCTTCAAATTTGCATAGATGTGTAAACACAAGAGATGGGAAGTTAATTGGAATGAAAAGTCACGATTGCCATGTATTTATGGAGCGGTTGTTACCAATTGCTTTTAGTGCACTTCCACATCATGTGTGGAATCCTATAGCTGAGTTGAGTAAATTTTTCAAAGATTTGTGCTCAACAATTTTGCGAGTGGATGATTTGTTGTTAATGGAACAAAATATAGTGATTACAACTTGTAAATTGGAACGAATCTTTCCACCTGGATTCTTTAATTCCATGGAGCATATTCCGATTCATCTTCCTTACGAAGCAAGGGTTGGGGGTCCTGTGCAATATCGTTGGATGTATCCATTTGAGAGGTAATTATTCAAATATTTCACCCTACAAATCTATATTTTATTTATTTATTTGTAATTAGTAGTTAATATTATATGTTATTTTTTAGGTACTTGAATAGGTTGAAACAAATGGTTAAAAACAGATCACATGTAGAAGGGTCAATTTGTGAGGCATATCTATGTCAAGAGACTTCTCATTTCTGTTCATATTATTTTGAATCTCATGTGCAATCTTTGAGAAATAGAGTAGGTCGAAATGATGATGGGGGTAAACATGATGTAGTTCAGAAAACTTTATCAATTTTCAATCATTCTGGTCGCTCAGCTGGAACATGTAAGAGTAGATATTTGAATGATAAAGAATTAACTGCTGCACATTTGCATGTTCTACTAAATTGTGAAGAAGTTCAACCATATATTGAGTAAGTAAAATAAATTGATCTTAATTTATATATTTTTTTTTTCATCAATCATATAACATAATATATATATATATGTCTGTGTGTGTGTTAGATGCTTTTTTGCAATATTTGAAAGCATGTGATCCAAATATAAGTCAAACTGAAGTGGATGGTAAGATTGCAACTGAATTTCCAAGTTGGTTTCAAACATATGTAAGTATTATGTGATTTCAACTATTATATTTCAACTATAGTACATGACTTATCTTGTAGTTGTGGAATATAATAAGTTTATTTTTCCTATTGATAGGTACATGATAAAAATAACTTGGTGCAAAATTTGAATTTGCACCACTTAGCATATGGTCCTAAGAGGAAGGTTCATACTTGGCGTATTTATTTTGTAAATGGTTTTAAGTTTCATACTGAAGAGTGGAGTGTTGGTAAGAAAACCATTAATTGTGGACTTTGTGTCAAGGGTGACGACGAAGGAGTTGAAGAAAATTACTATTATGGTATTGTTAAAGAGATTTTGCAAGTTGAATACCTAGAAGAACCAACCAAGCAATTAGTTTTATTTAACTGTGAATGGTTTGATATTGTTGCCAACAATGGCATGAAGATTCAACACCAATATGGCATTGTGGAGGTTCATCGTCGTAGAAGATATTCAAAATATGATCCTTTCATAATTGCAACAAATGCTATTCAGGTGTATTATGTACCTTACCCAGAAAAATTGAAAGAAAAATTTGATTGGTGGGTTGCCATTAAAACCAAACCTAGAGGCACAGTCGATGATCGATATACATTAGAAGTTGCATATCAAGATTCAACATCTACCACAACAAATGTAGCTTTTGCTGCAAATGATGAGCTACTTGATCATTTGAGAGATGAAGGGGAAAATGAGGAAGTTGAAATGAATATTGAGGTTGCAAAAGACCAAGAGGAGGAAGAGGATGAGGAAGAGGAAGAGGATGACGACATAGATTCTGACGAATTTGATTTAGAAAATGATTTTGAAAACCATTATAACTTTCATAATGATGATAATGATAGCGATGATGGTAGACATATTGATTATTAAATTTTAATATTTTTCATTTTGTGGAGTAGATGAAAATTTATTACTATACTTTGTTGTTGTTTTTATGCTATAAACATTTTTAATTGTATTTTTTTTTTATTAATTGTAGATGACAGATAAAGAGAAAGGAAAAGAAAAAGCTCTCAAGACTCGTCAATTAAAACAACATTTCAAACGTTCAAATGTAAATCCTCCTTTTGTACAACCTTCAGCATTACCTCATACTACTACTCCATCACTTAGGACATCTCATGATTCACCTCCTCTTGTGACATCTCATAATGCACACCCTCCAAGTACATCTCATGTTGCAGATCCTTCTAAGACATCTTATGTACAACCCCGTCATAGTTCATCTCAAGTTGCACCTTCTTCTAGTTCTCATGGTGCACCTTCTAGGACATCTAATGTTGCAATTCCTCATATTTCTCTTCCCTTAAGGACTTCAAGGACATCTGCTACTACCCCATCACCTAGGACATCTGAAGTTACACCTCTACCTCGGACTTCCCATGTGACACCTCCATCTTCGATACGAAGGGTAGATTCACCATCTAGTTCACAACCATCTCATTCTGAAGGAGTGCATAGCCCAAGATCCAATGAAACTGTCATTGCATCTGAGACACAAACCAATGATGGCAAACAATCTTTATACCTTGACGGACAAGGGTAAATATATACATATATTTTTAGTTATTTAAGTATATTATATAAACTTCATAACTACTAACACGTATTGTTTGTAGATTTTTGCCTTCGCATCCTGCAGCAAATGGGATTGGAGATATCATCAAAAGTAATTTTAGTAAGCCATGGCCATCATGGAAAAAAATAGACATTAATACGAGAGACTTGTGGTTTGAAGAGTTTAAGGTATATTGTTTCAAGGGCACCTTTAATATGTTTAAAACTAGAAAATGTGTTATTTATTCACTTCTTTATATTTTAACTAATAATGTCTTACGTCTTTAAAAAAATATTATCACATGTTAACCTATTGATTGTTTGTATATACACAGAATAGATTTAATATTTGTCCACCAGATGATGTGTGGGCTAGAAAGAACTTTGAAATACGAGGTGCAACAGTCATGAAAAATAATTTAAACAAGGTTCATAGCTCAATGACCAGACCAAGGTGGATTGGTCAGGATGTTTGGAATTCTTTATGTGATCATTGGGGAACTCAAGGATTCAAAAAGAAGAGCATACAAGCAAAAACAAATCGAGCATCTGACTGTGGAGGTTTTGGAGGGTCTCTTCACACCTGTGGCTCTATCACTATATCCCAACATAGAGGTTAATTTGGTTAAGCTTCCTATCTTTTTCTAATTTTAACTTTTATATATGATTTAATATGTAATTGTAATCATGCATGCAAATTGGAAATAATGTGTCTTAGTAATGGTGGGTTGTAGCTTTACACAATCATATATGATGTTGGTTAAATTTCGTGTGTGCATTTCATTGTGCAAATTATTCTTTAATTTGTTTTAATAATTGTATGTTTACAAGTTTTTAATGTTGAGTTTTTTTATGTTGTTAGACGAATTTGATATGGCATTCCTCCTTATCATTCATATTTGTTTTCCACACACATAATCGTGGCAAGGAATAAACTGGTTGATAAAAGATCGAAATAGTTCATGTACGAAAATTTCTAACTTAAAGTGATATTATTTATTTTCTATTTTGGTTTTTTATCTTAGTATAAGATCAAAATAAAGTTTTTAAAAATATTAATTGCTTTTATATTTAATGTTTGACAGAAAATTAAACGTAGGTTTGAAGAACTGACCGCAGAACAATTTTCAAAAGGAGACATCTCACAAATGATTAGATGTGTGTGTAGGTTGCTGGAATAAAGAGGAGAGTAAATTGATGTCTTGGAATGTAATCTACCTGTATTATTAGGGAGACTAATATCGTGGATACGTTCTTCATCAACAGAGTGGGTTCAAAGACATGATTTGAAGAAATGACGAAATCGCAAAGAGATCAAATCGAGAGGAATTGGCTAATATAAACAGAGCAGTTGAGCGCAACAAACTGTTGATATACAACTGATGAATAGCCTACTTTAACCATGCATATATACAGATCTTCAGAAGATGGGGTTAGTATAATATATGGGATGGTGATATGATGTGATGATTTTGATGATGAGATTGCTGATAATTATGCTCATAATCATGATGGTGAAGAGTTAGATGGATAGTGATAAGTTAATCAATATGTTGCAATTTGTTATGACTAATATAATTATTGTTTAAACTATATTTTTGGGTATTATTTTGAGTACTTACAAATATTAGTTAAATATATTATGTTCTTTAATTATATACATTGATATGATAAGTTCAATGATTTTGATTTGAATTTTTTAGAATTGAAACAATTAAAATTATTTTTATTGTTCTTGAACATAAAGTAATGTACTAAAAAAAACGGTATATTTAGAACGTATTGTGATCAAATATTAATAAAAATAATAATTTATACCACAAATTTCGTCCTCTAAATCGGTCGCTATGACATAAAAAATTAATTTAAAGTGTTTCTTAAATCCAATCTCAATAATCGGTCACAAAATAGTCACAAAATGCAGTCACAAAACGTCACAAAATTAGTACAAAATGCAGTCACAAAAATCGTCACAAAAATTCGTCACTAAACGGTTACTAAATTCGGTCACTAACCGGTCACTAAATTCGGTCGCTAATCGGTCTAATTCGGTCGCTAATCGGTCAACTAAATCCGTCGCTGATTGTCGCAACATAGCGACTAACAGTTTACCAACTGATTTAAATGTCACTAATTCGGTCGCTAATGATTAATGACCGATTTTTCTCCATTTAGTGACCAAAAATGTGGTCTCTAAAAGCGTTTTTTCAGTAGTGATTGTTACAATAATTTTTATCTTATAAATTTAACATGAGATTCAAATTTTGTCTTAAAAATCATTGCATTGATGATATATTGTATTTGTCTAGTTTTCTCGTAAAAAAAAAGGATATTATTGTAGCTATTATGTTATGAGGTTCATGAAAGTGATTGTCACTTCTAATCAAAATGTGATTCCAAATATGATATGTTAATTTTAATCTATATAGTTTAATTATTTCAATATTTATTTTTTATTTGATTAATTTAACTTAGTCGCATTATCCTTTATAGTACTTTGATTGAATTCAAATGTGTGAGGTACTCTCAAGATTAATTAATTCAATTTTTTTAGAATTATTTGATCTTTCAATATCAGTATTTGATCCAATTAACGTGACCTCGATCTACTGCTAAGTTGGTGCTTATTTCAATCTGGTCATGACAACCAACCAAATTTAGTCTATAATATTGATTATTTTATCCTGACTAGTCGTTCTGTTAGTATAAATAGTCGTGTTTGTAATAAGGCTATGCATGAGTTGACTTAGGTAGCTAAGAGTATATGTTCTCAAATATGGTGGGAAATGTTCCAAACTTCATAATAATAGGAACTTTATTTTAAGATATACAAGAATAGCAACATTCTATCCGTTGCAATTGTCACCCTTAATAAACCCCAATTTCATACAATATTTATAACAACCTTGATCAGTATTTGGACATGACACTTTGATAGTGCAAAAAGCCCAAGAAGTAGTTACATCAATTGCTACTCCTACAATTACTCGAATATGTCAGATACATTTTTCTTTTTCTTTACTAACAAGACAGCATCAAGTTTTGAATTTGTCAAAATTATTTAAATTCTAACAAGTTCAATTATGGCATTCTACATGTATTAGGGGTTATGTACATTAACAAATTATATCAAGAACTATATATGTCTAACGTGATTACCCACGGATAAGATTAAATTATTCTTTATTCAAGTAAAAGGAAAACTTTCAAATAAATATTCAAAGTGGAAATTAAATAAAATCACAAAGTAAGAAATCCTAAAAGAAAAAACAAAAAATCATTTTCAAGATAAATAAAATATGGGACGAAATAATATTAATTTGAAATTTTTGAACATTGATCTTATTTTAAAATTCTCAAACAAAATAGTGTTCTCATAATATATTTTTTGACAATATTCTCTGAAAACATTTCCAAATGCGAGATTATCTTCAAGAAGATTCCTTATGAGAATAACAAAAATGAAATCCAAAAAAAAAAAAAGTTTAACTTTCATTTATTTTGAAAGAGTTCATAAAGACTCTATTTATAGAAACAGTTGACAATTATCGAATACAACAACATGATTTCCTATGCACTTTCCACCATGAAGAAAAGTTGACTCCAAACAATATTTAGTACAATCTTTATCACTTGACATGGACCTTGGCCAGTGCAATAAGTTCATGAAGTTGTTGCGTCAATTGCTCCTCCTACAATCAATCAATACAATATTGTCATAAACTTTACTAACATCTACTTTTTTATTTCTTCAAATTATTTCAAATCTAACAAGTTCATTTATTCATCATTTTACAAAATGTGTGTTACCTGGAGTCAAAGTGGAAGCAATACATAGCAATGCGATGAAAAAATGGACACGGATGATGCTAGAAGCCATTTTCTCTTTCAAGATACGAATGAACAACTAACACATGTTAGGAGATATTTATACTCATCACTGAAAATCAATTTTAACGTAATCTCTAAAGCATGTGTTAAAAAAGGATTTTATTTTTTATTTTTTTTAACAGAAACTTCTAAACATTTTAAAGCAAGTCAAATATAATAAAGCGATTATATGTCCTTGGATATGTTGCATAAGGGCTATCTCTTTGGATCTGCTGCATGACCGACTCCTATATAAACGAAATTTTCAGTCAATATACTACGTTCACACTTTTAATCTTTATACCTCTTACTCTTCTCTAACTCAAATTTACTTGAGCATTGAAGTGATTGTAGATACCAACTCTCCTCAATGTGAAGTTATGCATAAGCCTCACTATTCCAAACATTGTCCTCTGTCCTTCTTGGATCATATAAGATTGGAACAAAAAAGATCAACATTCAAATGTTGTGAGAGATATATTAAAGACATCTAATTGTCTATATTCGATCAAGTAGTTGAACATATATTTTTAATTGTGTTATATCTTTGATACCACATATAAAAGTTTAGGAAATTGTTTATTATGAATATAATTGAAGTTGTATGTTCATTTTCTATTAGTTTGTTATAAATTTCACATTAATAAAAATTCTAGAGATAAATGCAAGAAATATGTTTTGAAAGATAGACAAAAGTTGGAGATAAATTTATCATTTATTCTATAAATGAGATGGAATATGAGTAATCATTTGCAACTATAAAAGTTTATCTTCAATTAAATAAGTATGTGTTATAATATCATGTTTGTTGATATAAAAAAGATATTAGGTAGAGACTCTTCACAAGAATTTTTTTTATTGTAGAATGAATTTATTAAGTAAATTGAACTGAAAATAAAGTCTAGTTTTTTTATAATTTATTGAGATGAAGGGTAACATAAGATGTATAATTTGGAGGTTTAAGAGATACATTTCTGTATTTTAATTAATATGGTTATCAATTAGCCAACATGGTCCGTGTATTTATATTTTTGCAGCATAGTTAAACATAATTGCATGTTTGTGTTGAGTGTTATTAAAGGATTCAAAACAACGTGTTTGTGTATTCAATAAACTTTGTAGATTTTTAATGCTAGAATTTATTAAAATACTATTTAAATTTTATACCATTCAACTTTTTTAATCACAAAAGTTTGTTGGTTCAACTCTATTCATCAACATTTCTAACTAGTAATTCCTAAATGATGAAATTCTACGAGACATATACAATTATTAGATTAATAGATAAATGAGTATAATAAATATTTTATTTTTTAATGTTTTACTTTTGACAATAGTTAAATGAGTAATAATTAAATGAGAAAATATTATCTATCAAAAGTGGTCAGGATATAAAATTTAATTTTTCTCTAAAGTTTTTATTATTCATAAAAGTTAATATTGAATAATTTTTATAATAAAATGTAAAAAATTAATATAGTGTTACAGTGAACTTATATATTTTTTTATGATTTTTTTCAAATGCAAAAATCAATAAATAATTTGTTAATTCATAAAATTGATGATTATGTTATTAGTTTAAAAATAATATACCAAAAATTTGTAAATATAACGTAAATTTGTGACTAGACTCAAATATAAATAATAGTAATAATAATTATATTATTATTATTATTATTATATATATTATTATTATTATATTATTGTTATTATTATTATGCTGATATGAACAGCTATAAAAAAGTTGAAGAATATAAGATCAAATTAACAATCATCTACACCCCATAAAGTAAATACATGTGGAATGCCAATATCACGAAATGATGAAGCACACATTGATAATTATAGATGACAAGATCAGAATCTATACTTTTTATCTTATTAATCAACTTATTGTCATAATTAATTTTTGTTGTTTGCCAAATTCTCATTCTTCTTCTTTGTTCCAATGTTATTATTTTGTGCACCACCCCCGTTGCTTAGGTCTGATCTTCTTGGTCCACCTCGCGTTCTGATTTTCAATATCAAACAATATTAGTTCATAATTTAACTTTCTAAATATGTGGTTATATTCAAAGAGATAATTTTAACTTTTTAAAGAGTGAAGATCCATTTTAATTCTTAAGAAAAATCATGAGACTCAATAGTAATTCTTTGAGAAAATTAAAAATTAAAAATTTATTCAAATATCTTTCATGAAAAAAAGTGTAATATATTCAATACACTCACTAAAATTAAAAAGACAATATCTAAAATGAGGGCACGTCTATAATGTCATTTAATTAAGAAAAAAAATTAAATAAGATAAAAAATTCTCCAATTTTTTTTATAGTGCTTTAAAATAGACGAAAAGGTAAATTAAGAAGAGAGAAAACAAAAATAAAAGGAAAAAATCATTAGTTACTTTAAAAAGGATCTAGCTATCAGCGACATGGAATTCATCAGTTGAACTAGGCTTGCTTTTGTAAAATTTCCCGATTGACGAACCATGATTAGTTTAATTAATGTGCAAAGTGTAAGGTAATTAATATTTGTGTTTTGCAAATTGATGAGATAAGGAGTTTGAATAATTGCTTCAAAGCGAGTAAGAAGAAAGAGATATATAAAGAACATGATTGAGGTTTAATTATGTGGACCAATAATGCATGTTTGTTTAAGACTTCTTATTATTTTATAATTTATGCATGAATTGTCCCTTTTGCCATAGTTGTTTAGCCTACTTTGATTTGTATGTAATGCACGTGGCTTATTTTCTTATATTACATTTTAATTAAGTTTACCATGGTTTGAAATCAATACATATGATCATGTTCACACACTATATATCATCACCTTGACTAAAAAATAATAGTGAGTTAGTGTGGACTCATTATTTTATGATAATCAATGACGAGTTATTAGTTTGGACTTCGTAATCCCTATACCAAATCATGAATATACACACATTTGAACTAAGTTTCTTTAGGAGTAACTTTGAACACCGAGTTATTCTGATTAATTAAAATATTAACTCATTATAAATATTAAAATCCGATTTTTGTTATTGTCTTATATATTGTATTAATGATTAAATAAACTTTTTTTTATTTAAACTAAAGACTTGTAGTTATGTAATTTAATAATCAACAATTATTATTAATTTTAAAAATTTATTATACGCTAATTTAAAATTATTTGACATGATGAAAGTATCAAATATATAATTTTTATATTAATCTCATTAAAATTTTGTAGAATACATTGAACTAGTAATTTTTTCCAATCTAATTGTCATTTTGATGAAATTCAATATTTTATAATCAGTTGTTAAACAGAATAACTTGATATATATACAATATGTAGTTGTCACTGCAAATTGAAATAATCAACCAAAATTTTTAATTTCACGTGGTCATTGACTAACCTATACATGTAAATAATATTTTGAAAGAAGACTTCAGAAGTTGACTGGAATATCCAAAATATTTACATTAACGGGACAAAATTTAAATATTAAGTTCAAGTGATTATAAGTCTTGAGTTTGAATGTCTGTTAAGAAAGTTTTTGTATTTAATGTCCAATGTATTTCAAATAGAATTACATTTATTAGAAAAAAAAATATGCATTAAAATTTAAATTAAGTGGTTATAGTATTTTGGAAATAGATTAGATGTATAAGAATTTTTTTTACAATAAAAAATATGATGCTAAAAAAATTAAATTAGCGACAAAAATAAAAAATTTGAAAAGTATAAATATGAAATATGTCTATAATTTTTTTTTATAATTCATATTTATTATGGAAAGAACGGAACCATCCCATTAGAACCATCCCATTTGATAAATTATTTGTCGTTTGTTTTTTATGTTCCAACAAATAGTCCATAATTTTTTACAAAAGAAATATTATTATCTGTTTTTTTAATAAATATATTAGTCTCTTATTTTAAATAATAAGTAAAAATATATTAAAGAAAGTGAATGGATCTGGTTCAAGGTACATCCACTGTGTTTTTTACTCATTTTTATTTATATTTTGAGAGGGAAGAGTAGTATCTTTTACAAGACAAATTAAAATTAAAATTAAAATACATAAAAAATTTCTACAAATTATATATGTCCTCTGTCAATTTTATATTCTAAAATATTCCGTTGTGTTTATTCTTTCTCTTATTTTTTTAGTGCAAGTTGAAATCGGTGGTTATAGAGAATATTGTGTAAGAATGACGTGATGAATAGCTAACGATGATCGTTGAAGGGTGAATTCAAACGCTTATCTATTTTTATCTTCCCTTTTTTGAAGTGGGGTGATTACTGGGCAGATTCAAGCACCTAAAAACTAGTCGATAGTTTCTAATCTCTTCTCCTTTTTCTTTCTAAGAGTCTCATAACACTTATTTATATTAATAAATTAAGGTTAAGTAATTTTAGAAATAAATATCTACCATTGTGACTAAATAAGTTGAATCCCCAAGTTTTATTTTTCTTTTAAAAACTTTCCTCAAATTCCAAAAAATCATATTAAATAACAACCATTCATATTTAATTTACTCCAAAAAGTTCCATATTTATTAATTTTATATTTAATTTCATTTTATCATTATTTTTATTAAATAAAAATAAAAAGTTTTGAATTAATTTTTTTGATTACCATGTTATTATATTAGACTGCAGAAAAATAAAAATAAATAGTCAAACATATATCTTTTTTCATTAACAAGTGAATATCATACCAAAAATGAAATAAAAATTATATATTGAAATAAAAAAAATAAAAAGTTTGAGTAAAAAAGTTCAAAATACAATTTTTTTTAATTAATTTTTGTGTGAATATTAAGAAAAAGCGGTCAAACTAAGTAATCTTTGTATTTGATTTCCATTTTAGAAATTGGTAACAAGTAATCTTTGTTTTTTATTTTCATTTTAGGTTTATTTTGTGTTCTTGAAATTATTGAAATTATTGAGAAGTTTGGAATTTTAGGTTCATTTTTTGTAATTTGATCTTTTTTTAATATAATGTTGAGTTGTTAGTTGATTATAAGTGTCACTTTGGTGTAACTCGAAAAGTCTGGGTTGCTAGAAAAAAATTATGTATTTGATCATCTTCTCTTGCAACTCTCTTTAATACAAAATTTCATTTGTAAACTTATGTTTGATGTTATTTTTTTCTATACATATCTAATTCTAAAAGTTCAAAATATTCTTTTCATATTTGACATCTATTGGTCTTATCAATGCAGAAATGTTATTTTTACCGGCATTATCTCTAATATTGATACTTTTTGGTACATTAGAAATCATACTCGATTTGAAGGCAAAAGTCTTGTTCTTCAAACTATCATCAACCGCATTTTTCTCTCATGTATCTTTATATGACAATCAAACTTCTAACACAATATGCAACTTAATGCATAAATTTAAAATTAATTTACAAGTTCCTCCATTAGGGAAGTGATCTGGCCCCTAAATCTCCTACCATCAGGGAAGTGATTTGGCACCTCCAAAGTGTACTGGTCTTCCTAAATATAGATCTTGTTGTTGTTTTATAGGTGTTTATTGTACTCTTTTTTCCTTCACAATGATTTTATCCCAATAGATTTTCCTAGTAAGATTTTCAACGAGACAATAGTTTGTATCCTTAGTGATTGTTTTCTTGGATTTTGGTAAGGTCCACCCAAATATTTTGTCTTTCCTTTTTTTATTTTAATAATATTTTAAAGCGTTGCAAATGATATATGATTAATTTGAGGTGTCAAAATAGTTGAGGTGTCAAATTAATCATGTGATGCATGCATGTATACTATATTTTTGCTAGAAAAAACATAATTTTATATATTAGTTTTGTGAGATAATATCAATACGAGAAAGATGTATGTATGTCTATTGTTTCTTTATTAGTCTTTTTTGTCTTAACCATATAATTTTTAAGGGAAATTAAAGACTTTTGTAATCTGATATTCGATCGACATAAATACAAAAATAAAATATAATTAGTCTAGCTAAGATTCAATTTTGATTTTTATCGAGCTATTGACCATTAACTAACTAATCAATTAACCACTTGGTTAATTTCTTTATTAGTCTATTTATTGTTTAGGCGAGTCTTACTTTAGCAACCTGTCTTGATTGATACTAGTATTAATTTGGTGATTTGTTCGACACTGCACAAAAATAATATTTTATAAATAATATATATATATATATATATATATATATATATATATATATATATATATATATATATATATATGATTTTGTTTAATAAAAATTAGTTGTTAGTTGTAAAGTTAACTGAATGTATTTTATCAATTAATACTTCAAATGTTTTAAAAGTAGTAATTTAAAATTATTTTTTATTAATTTTTTACTTTATCAAAGTGATATATTTTTATTTATTTATCTATTTTACTTATTTTAAATTAAAATAAATAAAATAAATTATTTACTTTAAAATAATAATTATTTGAAATTTTAAATTATTTATAAATAATTTTAAATATAAATAAATTATTTATCAGGAAGATATATATTTTTATTTATTTAGCTAGTTTATTTATTTTAAATTATAATAAATAAATTATTTACCATAAATGATTATTTATTAAAATTATTATAAATTTTCAATTATATAATTTATTTAAATTATTTTAAAATTATTTATTTTTAATTATAAGAAGTAAATTATACGGTAAAAAAAATAATTACTATAAATAAGGTAAAATTGAAGAAAAAATGATAAATTATAAGTTCATAAACTACTTAATTTATCTATAAAAAAATATTTATAAATTATAAAGCTCATAAATGATTGTCATCAAATAGAGACAATGTGTATAACATGATATGATGTTTATGCATTTTGTGTGCTCTTTTGAACTATTATGTATTCTGCATATTGTTTTGGACCATGCCTTATGATACATGGAAACTTTACATTTTACAGACCAAACAACAATTATTTATTTTAAGAAATAAAAATAGAAAAACAAATTTTATAGAAAAAAATTCAGCAATATTTTTTTATAAGTAGAATTTATTAATTGAAGTATAAGGAATACTCTAATTCTTATATTAGATAAAATATCTGAATCCAACATCATATTGAAAAAATCTTTTACTAATTGCAGAGTTCCTCCAAAAAAAAATTATTTATTGTCAATCCTTTTAAGAATTTTATTCTCTTCTTCATTTACACTTAGGTTGATTGCAAAAAGATTATCAAGTTGAAGCTTTGTTGTTGTGCTTTGGAGTATACTATTTACGTGTGCATCATGCCCCATACCTCCACTTCGGTTTCTTTGATTTTGTTTTGCTTTACTTTTCTCGAGTTTTTTATTTAAATATTTTTTTTATTTTTTATTCATGAAATGCTACACTCCGAAACAAAATTCACTGAATCTTCTATTTTTTGATTTTAATAGGAAGTCGTTCTCTAGGGAAGCGATCTCCTGAAGAATTTTTTTTTTTTTTTTTATCTCAATTGGAAGTCGTTTCTCGGAGAAGCGACCTCCAACTGCGTTATTTTTCTGTTGTTATATTTTAAAAATAGTTTATTATTAGAATTATTAATTTAATTATTTAAAAAATAAAATACTAATATTAAATTAAAATAAAATACAATTATAGAGTCGCAGGTTGCTTCATCGGGAAACGACTTCCTATTGAAATAAAAAAAAAATTCCTCTTCAGGAGGTCGCTTCCTCAGGGAACGACTTCCTATTTGTATTATTTTGTTTCGGAGTATGGTATTTCAAGAATAAAAAAAAATAAAAAAAAGATATTTAAATAGAAAACTCACTTTTCTCACTACCACATCTACTGAATATATGCAAAGGAAAAAAAAAAACATAAAATGGTTAACTCATGTAGTATTATCAAATACTAATTAGTTAGTTATAATCTAACATTTATGTACTTATATACTTCATATTAGAAGCATTTAACATCCAACAACACCAATAAATATAATTCATTCAATCACTTTTATTTGTGTATCAGTGTCGATTATATATGTCGTTGACGATGTCTATTTCAATATTTGTAATAGAATATAACTAAATCAATTTATAGACAAGAAAATAAAATTGATTTTCACCGAAATTTTGAGACCAAGTTACATGAAGTTCTATTATTTACTTTCCGTGGCTAATTCAATTAGGAGTATTTTATAAATGATCATGTAAAGAACGATTTGATTGAGATAATCATATGTTTATATTTACACAAACATTAAGTAAAACTATGTATATGAATATCTTTTAATGAAAACTGTGTATGAATATGATTAATAGAGTAGTGGATGAAAACATTAATTAATCAAATATATACTTACGTGGTAATTGTCATAGATTTTTTAGGGAAATATTTTTTTAGTTGATGAATGCATGTGGATTAAACTACCAGCAGCAAGAGCCATGTTAGTGTGTTCTCTATTTTGTTGCAATATGTGGTGTTATTTGAAGGTTGATTTATAGGGAAAGAAGTGTGTAGGAACAATTGAAGAAAATTGTAAAATGTATGTTTAAAATTTTCAATGTTGAACCCTTGTCTTTATTTCTATGGGTCCACGGTCAACTTTTGTTCTTTATATTATTATTGCAAATTGCACTTTATATTGCAATTTGCAAGTGTCACTTCATTAAAAAAAAGCATACGTACAACTTGGTAGTTAAAATTGACATGTTGATTGGTTCAAATAATACAAATATTATAAAGTTGAAATAAACAAATTTAAATATTGAACAGTGAAATTTGATATTTTATTTTTACATAGGAACGTTGACCCCATGAATTGATCAAATCGGAATGTAGACTTTGAACTCATTCCTTCTCTTTTCAAAAGAGTTAAACTGTTAACTTGGTTGGTAGAGGAATGGCGGAATATATTGATACTAATTTATTCCTTATAAAAATAAAGATAATTTTAATCCATAAAAATAAATAAACTGGATAAATTTGTTTCTTACATTCTTTTCATTTTGTTTGGTACATGAATGAAAGATAAAAAGAAAAAAATATATAGAAAATAATATGATGACTTTCTTTTTGTCAACAGAAAATATGATAAAATTCACTATAAACTTACATAAAATTAGGAAGTCTTGGATTTTAGCTTGATTTTAAGTCTGGTTAGTTGAACTATGACTTATAAATAATAATATATTTTTTTAATAGTATGATATAAGAGAAAATAAAAAAATGATGTAAATAAAATTTATATTTATAATACAACACTAATATGTTTAAACATGCGACAAAAAAAAATAAAATAGCTACACACGCTCCCTCTCTCTCACTTGGACACACATATATAAGGATATAGATAGAATATGCAGATTTTAAACAAAAAAAAAAGTTAGAATATGAAAATAATTGTTGTAGAAAAATATAGTTTCTTGAAAAATTAAACTAATTAATTTAAATTTTATGACTAAAAATTATAAAATAGGTAAATAGTAAAAGATGTTGAAAATAGAAGGGAAAAGGTAAATAAGTAACAAATGATAATAATGAACACTAAATTAAAAATAAACTATATATTTAAAATAATTAATTTAAAATAATTAAAATAGTTAACCTATCAAGTTTTATTGTTTTGAATTATATGTTAATTTTTTTCAATAGTGTATTAAAAAATATTATTTTATTGTCATTAGTTCGTCACAGTCAAACTTCGGTCGAATTTTTAATTTTTAAATTAATATTTCTATCAAATGTCTTGGTCTGATTTTCTAAACATGGGTAAATACAATAAAGAAGATAACATATTTTTTGGTTTACAATAAAATTTGGAAAGAATGACTTTCAGAATCATCATATATAATTATTAGACTCGACAAGAAAAATTTAGATGTTTCGAAACAAAAATCTATTGGATAAATGAAATCAAAGCAATAAGTATCACTTTGACAATGACAGGGAAGATGTTGTAGCTGGTATGGTGCGGAAGGAAAAAACGATTAGAAGACAAAATTGATGGACAAAGTTGATAAAATGCTCCTTAATTTTAATTACTTAAAGGCAAAATGCTTCCTGATTTTAATTACTTAAATACAAAGTCTATGATGTAATATCCATATTATTATCAATGTTCATTTAACATGACACAATAACATTCCTAACGAGGTTCAATAATAGAGATAGTATTTTGATTGACGTTTGATTGAGTTTTATGATGTTGCGTAAATTTGAGAAACCAATTTGACAAATGTTTCAATTTCAAGGAGCATATTGTTAGTTTACTCTCAAAAGTAAGAAGAGGAGAGCAAAAGTTTCTTTAATATATTTTATTTTTTTTATATATAATACTATTATTTAAACAATTTCAGGTGTATAGTTTGAACGGCCTTAATTTACTAATTTCAAAGACTATTCATATCCGCGTTAATTTGTTTGTGGTTATTGGGAAAAACCTTCGTCATTGTTTGGCTTCGCAGTGTGTTTGCATAATCGCGTTTGGCTTTAAACAAACGTAATCAGTTTTAGTATCTTTTCAACAATAAAATTGTATTATCAATACATCGTGTTCCCTTTTGAATCATGTTCCTTTTCGTTTGACTTCTTCCCACTTCGAATCCCTTTCTATTTCTCTTTCGTTTGATGACATAATTTTATTAATCACCTATTTTACTTAATAATTGAGAAACAATGTTAATAATCAATTTTAGCATAAACAAACAAATATAGAAGGTAGAAATAAAACAACAAAATTGTATTTTATAGGAAACTAAAAAAAAAAATTATTTCGTAGTACTAAAATAGATATTTTACATTTTAGAAGGACACATTTAGAATTGAGGTTAGGATTTTAGTTTTTCTTCCAATTAATTATTTGATAGCTCAAGTCTCACTACGCAAAAAGGACATTTAACAGCGCCCATTTTACAGCACTTGCTAAACACAAGCGCGTTGTAATTATATTTTTAAAAATAACAGAGCCTTTGCCGCGCTTTGTTCACAAGCGCTGTAAAACAAGCGCTGTGTAGGTCATATAACGTTTGCGCATAACGTTATAAGGCGTTTACAGCGCTTGTCATAAAAGCGCTGTAAAATGAAGCGCTTTCGCGTATCATTTACAGCGTTTTTTTCACAAGCGCT
>PGTU02016611.1:0-16256 GCA_002896215.2 Cicer echinospermum | reverse complement strand
CAAAATGATCTTTTTCAAAATTATTGTGAATCAAATGGAATCAACCACATATATTCTGCCCCTAGGACACCAAAGCAGAATGGGGTAGTGGAGAGGAAAAATAGATCCCTAGAAGAGTTAGCTAGGACCATGCTTAAAGACTCCAACCTACCTAAGTACTTTTGGGCAGATGCAATTAGTACAGACACCCATGTTGTGAATAGAGTTCTCATTAGGCCCCTGCTTAGGAAAACACCCTATGAGCTTTACAAGGGTAGAAAACCAAACTTGTCCTACTTTAGAATCTTTGGTTGTAAGTGCTTTGTTTTGAACAATGGCAAAGAACACCTAGGAAAGTTTGACCCTAAGGCAGATGAAGGTATCTTTCTAGGATATTCCCAAACAAGTAAGGCCTATAGAATCTACAACAAAAGAACAAAAACCATAGAAGAGTCAGTTCATGTAAAGTTTGATGAATCTTTTACAGAAAACTTGAACAAAACTCCTTCTAAGGTTATTGACATTTTGGATGATGTTGTAGAATCTGAACCACTAGAACAACCTATAGCTGACCCTCCAACTAGTTCAGACCCTGTAGAACATATAGAAACCTGTGAGTTGCCTAAGGAATGGAAGTTCAACAGAAACCACCCTTTAGACAACATTATAGGCGATATCTCTAAAGGTGTTGCAACTAGGAGAAGCCTTAGTCAGTTTTGTAACTTTACAGCCTTTGTATCTCAGATTGAACCTAAGAATATTAAGGAAGCCCTGCTATTGATAGTTGAGTGGATACTTGCTATGCAAGAGGAGTTAAAACCAGTTGATGAGAGATTTTTTATGGAAGTTGCGTACCTAGGCCAGAGGTTAAGCATGTTATAGAACTAGAGTGGTGTGTTCAGAAAATAAGTTAGAGAGATGGTGTGAATAACTAGGAATAAAGCCAGATTAATTGCAAAAGGTTATAGTCAAGAGGAGGGAATAGACTTTGATGAGACCTATGCCCCAGTAGTTAGACTAGAAGCAATAAGAATATTTATTGGCTTATGCATGTATCATGGACTTCAATCTATATCAAATGGATGTGAAGAGTGCCTTTCTCAATGGAGACCCCCAGAGGAAGTCTTTGTTAAGCCAAACACCTTGTTTGAAACTCATGATTCTGCACCTAACCATGTGTTATAAACATCCTCATATCGGCCATCTATGGGTTAATCAAGCTCCAAGAGTCATTAGGTATGATGAAATCTGTATTATTCTCATTCAACACATATTTTTCAAGAGAAATGTTGGACAAGCACTCTTTACAAAAACTACTGAAAAATACATCTATGACTGGTCCATAATTTTATGTCTGTAATGACTATATATATTTGGAAATCAAACAAATGAAAATAAAACTTGCATAAGAAATTTGATACAATTAATGAAGTAAATCTTGAAATGTCAAATGATGGTAGTGAACTGTTATTTCTGGGATTTCATAATTACCAAAAGCAAGAGGCATTTTGTTTCCATTAGTCAATCCAAAATATTGTTCTGGATATTTTGATTAAAGATTATATTATTACTTGATAAACTTAAGTCCAATTGATTTTACAACCACATGAGTCAAGAAAATTTCTTACGACCGAGTCATCGAGAGGTAACCTGTAGATGTCACTACATCTTCGTGGTTTATATGACATCTCCTGCCATCTACCTTACTACAAGCGACATCCACTTTATGTTCAGTAGTTTAGTATGTGTGTCAAGTATCAATCGAATCCGAAGAATCTCACTTCAGTCGACAGTAATACGAGAATTTTCAACTTGGTAGGTACTAAAAGTCTTGAGTTTGTGGTATCCAAAGATCAACATGTACATTATTGGTTTTATTCAGACTCAGACTTTGCTGGTTGTAAACTTGAACAGAAGAGTACTTCAGAACTTGTCATTTGCTTGTAATTCTCTAGTGTCTTGGTTTTCAGTAAGAAGCAAACAAGTATTCATTGTCACATGCAGAAGCTGATATACAATAGCAGCTGGAGCTGTTGTGCTCTATTATCTGTGGATGAAACAGCATTTAATGGACTTCCTGTGTGAATTTGGACAGTGCCGATTTGAAATGTGTGATATACATCAAGTGCTTATCAGCATAACCAAGAACCCAGTTAATGTCATTCAAGATGAAACACATGATAAGCTCACTTCAATAGAGAACCATTGAATGGATGTTATCTAAAGAATATGAAGTAAAGTGACATAACACACTACAGAACAATTAATGACGATATCTTCAACACAACAAGCATTGCCAAAAGAAAGTCGTTTCGTTGAATAAAGATGAAACTAGGGATCATTGATCCTAGTGAAGTATGAGTTTGATCGATTCTGGTACTTTCTAGCAGTTTGTGTAATGTTTTCCTTCAGTCAAATCGACTTTTGAATAATCGATTAAATCCAGCATCGGCGGACAATTACCCAAGCTAGGTTGAATTGATATAATCATTGGGTATCCGAATTATTAAAATTTAGCCCTTAAATGAGATTCCAAAGTCTCAGAAATATTTTTTTATAAACCTTCACGAGCATCGTTTGCTAAAATCATTAGTTAATGTGAGATCAAACCTTACAGAACAAATCGAGTGGGAATCCCTTAAGTAAAATGGGAAATTCATCTTGAACATCCGATTTGAAATTGGACCGTTACTCCAAAATACTAGCCGTGAAACTTCATCTTACTGAATCGATTGAGGATTCCCAGCAACGGTAACCTAATCCGATGCCAAATCGATTCACTAGGTCAGAGCTATACAATAGGAAAGTTCAAATCGATTTTCTGCACTCTTGTTTCCAGATTTCTCATGCTTTCTCTTGTGTTCTTTCTTCTCTGTCTCTATCATTTGTTTGATCTGCATTCTACATATACTACCTACTTTACCGAATCGTACACCAATTGCTGAAATGGCCCGTGAACAGACTCAAGCACCGCACTCCATCTCCATAATCTTAACTCCACCAGTGAAACTCCCTCACCACCTCAACTTTGACAAAATTTTCATACCATCCCACACTCCACAATTTAATACTTGCAAAAAGATAAGGAAAAGCTTTCTGCACCTCTAAATCCAAGAAAAGCCGATACGAAGTAAGATCCACCCTACTTGAAAGTCATGGCTAATGCCTATGAAGAAAATACTCAGAAAGAATGTGAAGAACGAAGCCTAATTACTTCCACCTCTCTCCAAAGAATGGGTCTTCTTAAGCACCAAAAGAATTGAAGGCAGGTACTAAAAGACATCTCCTACTACCAGACATTCGCACAAAAAAGGAAATTTATGTCTATAGAAACCTTGGCATCTATTTGAAATAATTTTGAGTGTGAGATATTTCAACCTTTCAGGAAACCACTCAGTTTCATGTATTGGAGATGAGTTTCTATGTCTATATACAACTTGAGATTAGCTAATCTAGGCTGAAATCAGGGAGTTTTTTCTACTATTCAAGTTATAACTGAAGAGGTTTTTACTGCATTAGTAAGGAAGAAAGGATTGCAATGACGTTTGAATATTTCATCAAACTTAACTGGATTACCATTCTACGAAGAAAAAATACTAATATCGCAATTGCCAGCTCGCGAAGAGAGCTACACCTTGACGAACTGGATGAATGGTGTTTGGGATAAGAAACACTTTGAAATAAGGCTACCGCAGTTCAAGACTCTTGTGAGTCGAGTCTGTATTGGAGTTTGTATGAATCGATATCGAACGCCCAAGGTCAAATGAGGTTCAACAGAGATGTGATGTAGCTCTGACAGCGTATGCATGGTACCAAGATCGGAGAAATACGTCGCCCAAGTGGTTCCAGAAGATTAGACATCAATATGTTATAGGGTGTCTTTATCCATAAGTACTTAAGATGAGCTGGTGTTGGATTGTGCTAAGGCACCATGTTGGTAGCCCAGTCACAAAGCGGTCATGGATGCTGCCTATTAAATCCACAGTATTTGATCAACATAAATCCTCAAACAACTTCAAGTTCTCATTGGAAATGAGGATTGCTTAAAACCACCAGCGCCTCAACAACAACCCAAGCGCCCGCCGGCAACTGAGTGTTTGAGAGTGAATCCAACTGATGAACTCAGAAGCAATATGAAGCGGGTATATCTATGGCTAATTGGAATAAGACCTCAAGCTGCTGTATGCGAACCAGGATCCAGCCCCAACCTCAAGCCTCTAAAAGCCATATCAACCTTTAGTCCCGTGAAAATCTTCTACTCCATAATTGAGTGAACAGAATATAGAATTCATTGGAAGCATCAGAGGCACAACAATGCCAAAGTGTTTGAATCTCAGACCAGATTAGGAACACGCTTAAGGACTCTTGGCGAAGACTCCTGAAAACTCAGTGGTTCATCGATATGATATGCGATTCAAACACCAAACCTCGGCATCAAACGTCATTGAAGACGTCGCGGATATTGATCGACAAGCTGCCAGATGAACCAACCCAAATCCCCTAGATAACCCTGAGACACGGTGAGAGACACTGCTGAGGTTAATACAGCGTCCCTCAACCTCTCCCTTAGATGATAGTGAGGACCAGCCAGTAACACTAGGTGAATTAGGACCGTTAGGTTTCATACTGTTTTGCCTCTGACCTGTTCCATAATTCTGTGATGTATGATGAATTTTTATAGAATGTTATATATCATTTGGCTCAATCATCTAAGTCTGCTCATAATATTCCAATTGATTGTTTTAAATGTACTTACTAGATACATATAAACTTCATTGTTTCTGAATGCACTATTTATAATATGATTTCATCTCAATGCATCATTCTTAACATAGGGGGAGAAATTAATTTTTTCTGCGCTTTTTGACTTAACTGACAAGGGGTACACACCGAGAAAAAATTATAACTTGTTAGTTGCATTCTTACTTCCTTTATCTGATGTTGTTTTTCTGCTCTGATTGCTCTCATACGAAATAATAATTAATAATGTAGCTTATAATACTTCATGCTTGTTGTTTTGAATGCTCAAGTTACAATTGTATGAATTGTCATTAGCCAAAAAGGGGAGATTGTTGGACTTTGATCCTTTTGATTCCTAATTTTGACATAATTAACATTCAACAATGTTCATACAATACATGATAATCTAATATTTGAATTGAGCAAGATTTCAGGAACAACATCAAATCCTACACACTTGGAACAGGTTGCTTGGAACACAAGAATCAAACAAAGTTGACTTTTGACTGCAATCGATTGGGAAATCGATTTCATAACAAGGGTGTAAGGAAACACAACTGTTTGTGTTGGTATAATCGATTGGGCAATCGACTGACTGAAATAGAAATGAAAATTGCACAAGTCAGTAGCACCCCAGTTTTGAGGGTAATCGATTGACAAATCGATTATACATCTCACAAAGTAAACCTGATTGAAATACATCGATTGGGAAATCGATTGGACAAGTCACAGTGGAACCCCAGTTTTAAGGGTAATCGATTGGCAAATCGATTACTTAAATATCACTTGCAAAATAACTTTTCTGTGACATACAAATCGATTGGACAATCTATGTTGTAAAATTTCAATCAAGTTAAATTTGGTTGCAATCGATTGGCAAATCGATTGAACTAAATCCCAGGTAAGAACATTTTCAGACAAATACATACAAATCGATTGGCACGTCGATTAGTATCAAAATAGCTGAGTCACTGACTTAAACACAATCGATTGGCAAATCGATTGACAGAACCCTTTTGAAAACCCAGTGAACTCTGAGCGTGTGATCAAATCGATTTTTAAGTATTTGTTAATCGATTATGAAGACTTGATAAATCGATTACGCAATCGATTGATATGTGTTTCAGTTTGAACATAACATCTGCAATCGATTACGAAATCGATTCATATCAGTCTTAACATAATTACTGAAAATTATTGTTTAAAAGAATCGATTGGCAAATCGATTGCTTATATAGTTTCAAGATTCAAGAAAAACAAGACACACGATAATCGATTGGCAAATCGATTAGACTGGTTTATCACTTTACGAAATCGATTGGTAAATCGAATTGATTAATATGTTTTTCAGAAACTATATAAACTGTCTTCAATCATTCTTTCAAAATATAATTAATAATGATAACAATCTGAAATATACTTTGAATATTCTTGATATACAATAACACTTGGTTAATACACTGAGATTACTTTTTCAGATCAAAGAAAAAGAAGATTATCAACAATCAATGAGATAGCTGGAAAAGTGATCTTGAAAGACAAGGGTTCTCATAAACAATCTTTGAATATCCAGAATTGTGAGAAGCCATATTGACCAAGATTGAAGACTATTTTTGTTCTTCTTAATTCTGTTTGTAATAATTCTTTGAAACAAAAACGAAAGCGAGAAATCCAGCTAGAAACTGGTGACTACTTTCTTGGGTGAGAGTGCTCAACAAGAAAGAGTTGTACTTTGATTCTGTGTTAGGTTGCTGAGTATCTACAAGGATCAGAGGGTGATCAATAGGAAAGAGATCATTAAGATAGATAGGTTTCGGGGAGGAAACTGGACAATCTGTAATTGATTCTTTCTATTGGAGAAGAAAATCTGAAATCCGTTTGGATTTTCAGGACTGGATGTAGGTTGTCAAGTTGACAACTGAACCAGTATAAATTCTTGGTGCAATCTTCTCTAACCCTTAACTCCTTTGATTTACTATCTGATATATTGTATATGTGATTAATATTAGATGCATGTTAAACATATTCTGTGATAAGTAATATTGTTTAATCTGATAATTTGACTTGTATGCATCTTGGTTAATCTCATATCAATCTAACAGAACTTGCTAATCTTGTATGCCACAATTTAATTTCCGCTGTGTGTATGAAATTGATTTAATTTCATAAAGAACTGATACATTCTGATATATTCCGATTATTACGAGGTCGTACCAACCAACAATTGGCCTCAGAGCCTAACTTTTCGAGAGGTAACACTCATAAAAGCACTATGGCCTCAAACGATTTTCTGGGAGAAGGCGCATCGTTAGCAAGACCTCCAGCTTTCAACGGAACAGCTTATATGTACTGGAAGCACAGGATGCTAATCTTCTTGGAAGCCAGTGGCATAGACATCCTTGACGCTGTTGAAAATGGTCCATATATTCCCAAGATTGCAGGAACAAATGAATCAATGATTATCAAACCTAGAGCCGACTGGTCAGACGATGACAAGAAAAGGTAGGTTATAATGCTAAGGCTAAGAACATTATAACATTTGCTCTTTGTGCAGAAGAATTCTTTAGAATGTCAAACTGCAAGTCAGCAAAAGAAATGTGGGACATTCTTCAAGAAACACATGAAGGAACCACAGATGTGAAGAGAGCTCGCGTAAACACACTTATGCACGAGTATGAGTTATTCAGCATGAAAAAAGGACGAATCCATCAGTGATCTGCAAACCAGATTCACACACATTGTGAATAATCTTCATGCATTGGGAAAACAAGTGGACAACGAACAGCAGATTGGAAAAATTATGAGATGTCTAACCAGAGAGTGGCAGCCAAAATAACAGCCATAGCAGAATCTAAAGATCTAGCAAAGATGACGACTGCAACTTTGTTTGGAAAACTAAGGGAACATGAAATGGAATTACATCGACTGGACGAATCAGAAATGGAAAGCCGCAAAAAGAAAGGACTATCCCTGAAGGTTCAAGCCCAGCAATCGAAAACTGAATCAGATAGCTGCTCAGATCAATCCAGTAGTGAATCTGAAGAGCCGGAAATCGGGTTGCTTGTCAAGAAATTCAAGAAGTTTCTGAAGAAGAAAGACAACAAGTTCAGAAAACCATCTAGCTCCAAGACTACTGACAACAAGACCATTACATGCTATGAATGTGGTAAAACTGGTCACATAAAGTCAGAATGCTACAAATTGCAAAACAAGAATAGAGCTACAAAATCAAAAGGCAAGGAACCAGTCACCAAAACCAGAAAAAGCTTATATTGCATGGAATGATAACGATGAATCCTCTGCATCTTCTGATGAAGAAGAAGTCAACTTGTGTCTCATGGCAGATACAGATTCAGAATCAGAAAATGAGGTTAGTTCACAATCTAATCCAACATATGATGAGCTACAAGAAGCTTTCAAATGAACTGCATGATGATTATGTGAATTCCATAAAACAGTTGTTAAGCACAAAGAAAATGCTTGAACAAATGAATGTTGAACATAAAGAAATTGAAAATTTATGTGAACAACTGAAAAAGGATTCACAGGAAAAATCTGCAAAGTGCATTGAACTTGAAAATACTGTTGCATCATTAAAAATCTGATTTATTAAATTTTGCAAATAGTAAAGATATAGCTGAATGTCATACTTAGCAATCAAAGACATGTTCATGAAAAATCTGGTTTAGGATATACACCAAATATGCATGTCAAAAGAAAAAATAAAAACAGATCTGGTATTGGTTATATGCAAACAAGAAATGTCAAACATGGTCAAAAATCTGCTATTGCTAAGAGTATGTATGACATCTTTACTAAACCAAATAAACATTCATCCTTTGATGGCAAAATGTCATTTCTGTTGCAGAAATGGACATTTTGTGTCTAATTGCAAATTTAAAAAATTAGCCAATCAAGGATGGAAGCTAGTTTGGATAGAAAAGAAATCTGTGTTTGACACTAACCAACCAGGACCCAATTTAAATTGGGGACCTAAAACAAAATTCTGATTTTGTATTGCAGGTGTGCTTGACATCCACGAAACACTCATGGTATCTAGATAGCGGATGCTCAAAGCACATGACTGGTGACAAATCCAAATTCCTGTCCCTGACATTAAAGGAAGGAGGCTTTGTCAAATATGGTGATAACAACAGAGGAAAGATCATTGGAATTGGTGATGTAGGCGATGAATCAACTGCAGTAATAAAAAATGTGCTATATGTTGAAGGATTAAAGCACAACTTACTGAGTATAAGCCAACTATGTGACAAAGGTTTTCAAGTAAGTTTTTCATCACAATCTTGCATTATTGAGCATAAAGATGACAAACACATAAAGCTGATTGGGGACAGAATTAACAACATTTACATGTTGGATTTCAATTCTGTACCAAGTGCAATATGCTGCTTGTTATCCAACTCAGATGAAACATGGCTTTGGCATAAAAGAATTGCTCATATACACATAAATCATTTGAATAAACTTGTCAGCAAACCTTGTCTACCAAATAGGAAGTTCTCTAAAGATAGACTGTGTGATGCATGTGAGAAAAGTAAACTGTTAAGACTCCATTTTCCCTCTATAGACTTGGTTAGAACAAATAGAGTTTTACAACTAGTTCACATGGACCTTTTTTGGACCTGCCCAAGTTAAGAGTTTAGGTGGAAACCTGTATGGATATGTGCTGGTTGATGATTATTCTAGATTCACATGGACTTACTTTTTAGCTCATAAAAGTGATACATTCTCTGTTTTCAAAAAGTTTGCTGCTTTAGTACAAAATGAGAATGATCTGAAAATTGTTTCAATATAAAGTGATCATGGAGGTGAATTCCAAAATGATCTTTTTCAAAATTATTGTGAATCAAATGGAATCAACCACATATATTATGCCCCTAGGACACCACAGCAGAATGGGGTAGTGGAGAGGAAAAATAGATCCCTAGAAGAGTTAGCTAGGACCATGCTTAAAGACTCCAACCTACCTAAGTACTTTTGGGCAGATGCAATTAGTACAGCCACCCATGTTGTGAATAGAGTTCTCATTAGGCCCCTGCTTAGGAAAACACCCTATGAGCTTTACAAGGGTAGAAAACCAAACCTGTCCTACTTTAGAATCTTTGGTTGTAAGTGCTTTGTGTTGAACAATGGCAAAGAACACCTAGGAAAGTTTGACCCTAAGGCAGATGAAGGTATCTTTCTAGGATATTCCCAAACTAGTAAGGCCTATAGAATCTACAACAAAAGAACAAAAACCATAGAAGAGTCAGTTCATGTAAAGTTGATGAATCTTTTACAGAAAACTTGAACAAAACTCCTTCTAAGGTTATTGACATTTTGGATGATGTTGTAGAATCTGAACCACTAGAACAACCTATAGCTGACCCTCCAACTAGTTCTGACCCTGTAGAACCTATAGAAACCTGTGAGTTGCCTAAGGAATGGAAGTTCAACAGAAACCACCCTTTAGACAACATTATAGGCGATATCTCTAAAGGTGTTGCAACTAGGAGAAGCCTTAGTCAGTTTTGTAACTTTACAGCCTTTGTATCTCAGATTGAACCTAAGAACATTAAGGAAGCCCTGCTAGATAGTGAGTGGATACTTGCTATGCAAGAGGAGTTAAACCAGTTTGAGAGAAACAAGGTGTGGAGTTGGTACCTAGGCCAGAGGGTAAGCATGTTATAGGAACTAGGTGGGTGTTCAGAAATAAGTTAGATGAGAATGGTGTGATAACTAGGAATAAAGCCAGATTAGTTGCAAAGGGTTATAGTCAAGAAGAAGGGAATAGACTTTGATGAAACTATGCCCCAGTAGCTAGACTAGAAGCCATAAGAATTTTGTTGGCTTATGCATGTATCATGGACTTCAATCTATATCAAATGGATGTGAAGAGTGCCTTTCTCAATGGAGACCTCCAAGAGGAAGTCTTTGTTAGCCAAACACCTGGTTTTGAAAATCCAGATTTTCCTAACCATGTGTATAAACTCTCAAAGGCCCTCTATGGGTTAAAAACAAGCTCCAAGAGCTTGGTATGAGAAACTCAGCACTTTCCTCATTCAACAAAATTTTTCAAGAGGAAATGTTGATAAGACACTCTTTACAAAAACTACTGAAAATGACATCTTGTTGGTCCAAATTTATGTTGATGACATAATATTTGGATCAACAAATGATAAACTTTGCAAAGAATTTGAAAATTTAATGAAAGGTATATTTGAAATGTCAATGATGGGTGAACTGTCATATTTCTTGGGATTTCAAATTAACCAAAGCTAGCAAGGCATTTTCATTAGTCAATCTAAATATTGTTCTGATTTGATAAAGAAATTTAACTTTGATAAACTTAAGTCCATTGATACACCCATGAGTCAAGGAAATTTCTTAGACCGAGATGAGAAAGGTAAACCTGTAGATGTCACTAGATTTCGTGGTATGATTGGATCTCTGCTCTACCTTACAGCAAGCCGACCAGATATTATGTTCAGAGGTTGTATGTGTGCAAGGTATCAATTGAATCCGAAGGAATCTCACCTCAGTGCAGTAAAGAGAATTTTCAGATACTTGGTAGGTACTAAAAGTCTTGGTTTGTGGTATCCAAAAGGATCAACATGTACATTGATTGGTTATTCAGACTCAGACTTTGCTGGTTGTAAACTTGACAGGAAAAGTACTTCAGGAACTTGTCATTTGCTTGGTAATTCTCTAGTGTCTTGGTTCAGTAAGAAGCAAACAAGTATTGCATTGTCTACTGCAGAAGCTGAATACATAGCACCTGGGAGCTGTTGTGCTCAAATTCTGTGGATGAAACGGCATTTAATGGACTTCGGTGTCGATTTGGGAACAATGCTGATCATGTGTGATAACACAAGTGCTATCAGCATAACCAAGAACCCAGTAATGCATTCAAGGACAAAACACATTGAGGTAAGGCATCACTTCATAAGAGACCACTTTCAGAATGGAGTTATCAAACTTGAGTATGTGAACACTACAGAACAATTAGCTGATATCTTCACAAAAGCATTGCCAAAAGAAAATTTTTTGAATATAAGGATGAAACTAGGGATCATTGATCCTAGTGAAGTATGAGTTTTTGTTGATTCTGGTATGTTTTCAGTAATGTTTTCCAGTTGAATCGATTTGGAAATCGATTACCCGCAAGGTAAGTGATTTATAAAATCGATTTGGGAATCGATTACTTTAGCCCAGGATTCAAAGTTTCAGAAATTTTTTTTAACCTTCACGAGCATCGATTTGGAAATCGATTAGTTAAGTGTTCAACCTTAAGACAATCGATTTGGGAATCGATTAAGTAAAACTGGAACTCGATTTGAACATCGATTTGAAATGTGACCGTTACTCCAAAATTACTAGCCGTTGGAACTTCATCATTACTGAATCGATTGAGGATTCCCAGCAACGGTAACCTAATCGATTGGGAAATCGATTTACTAGATCAAGAATATAAATAGGAACAGTTCTAAATCGATTTCTGCACTCTGTTTTCCAGATTTTCTCTGCTTTTCTCTTGTGTTCTTCATTCTTCTGTCTCTGCATTTGTTTGAATCTGCATTCTACATTCTACCTACTTCGAATCTACACCAAATTGTTGATATGGCCCGTGTAAAACAGACTCAAGCACGCACTCCATCTCCATCATCTTCTTCCACCAGTGAAACACCATCACCACCCCCAACTTTGACAAAAAGAGTACCCATTCCAACTCACAAAATACTTGCAAAAGACAAAGGAAAAAGCTCCTGCCCCAATCCAAGAAAAGCCGAAGAATCGTAAGGAACCCCCTACTGAAAAGCTCATGGCTGATGCCATGAAAGAAATTACTCAGAAAAGGAAGAAGAAGCCCAATTCTTCTCCACCTCCCAAGAAGGTCTCTGCACCAAAGGAAAAGGAGGTACAACCATCTCTGTCTACAGACTTCGCAAAAAGGAAAATTCATGAGGCAAGAACCATGGATTTTGAATATTTTTGATGTTGTGGAATTCACTTTTCAGAACCACCTCAGGTTTCATGGATTGGAGAGTTTTCTGTCTTCTACACTTGATAGCTATCCTAGGCTGATCAGGGAGTTTTATTCTACATTTAAGATGACTGAAGAAGGTTTTACTGCTTCAGTTAAGGGAAAAAGGATTGCAATGACTTTTGATGATTTCTCAACTTTATCTGGATTGCCTTTTCTATGGCAAATCTATTGATGGCAGCTCGGAAGCTGATGCTGCTGATGAAGGTTGGGAAGAAACACTTGATAGGCATACCGCAGTTAAAGACCTGATGGTCGATGGGTTTGTTGAATCGATTTCACTGCCCATTTGGTCAAATGAAGGTTCAACAGAGGATGTTTGATGTATGCTCTGACGCGTATGCTGGTACCAAGATCGGGAAATCATGCAGTGGTCCAGAAGTTGGACATCATACTGTTATGGGGCTTATCCAAAGAGTTAAGGATGAGCTGGTGTTGGATTGTGCTAAGGCACATGTTGGAAGCATCTCAAAGCAAGCTGATGCTGCCTTATCCACAGTTGGTCACTAAAATTCTCAAGCACTTCAAGGTCTCATTTGGAAATGAGGAATCTGCTAAAACGACATTGGGGTTTGGTGAGTCGATTGTGAATCAGATGCAGTTAAAGCGGTTACATGGCAAATGGATAAGACCTCAAGCTGCTGTTGAACCAGTCCAGCCCCAACCTCAGCCTCAGCCTCAACCAGTAACTGAATCTGCTACTCCTGATTTTGTGAACAGAATAATGGAATTCATTGAAGCTCAGATGGCACACAATGCCAAAGTGTTGGAATCTCAGACCAGATTGGAAGCACGTTTAAGGACTCTGCAAGACTCCTTGAACTCAGTTGTTCATGATGTGGATGCGATTCAAACACACCTCGGCATCAAACTGTCATTTGAAGACGTCGCGTATATTGGTCGACAAGCTGCAGATGAACCTAACCCAAATCCCTAGATAACCCTGAGACTCACGGTGAGGAGACACCTGCTGAGGTTAATACAGCGGTCTCAACCTCTCCCATAGATGATAGTGAGGACCAGCCTAGACTAGGTGATAGGACCCTTAGGTTTCATACTGTTTTGCTCTGACCTATTATAATTCTGTGATGTATGATGAATTTTATAAATGTTATATCTTTTGGCTCAATCATCTAAGTTGCTCATTAATTGCATTGATTTAATTTTGTCTTGATACATATAAACTTCATTGTTTCTGATGCACTATGTTTACATGATTTCACCTCAATGCATATGTTCTTTAACATAGGGGAGAAATTTTTTTTCTACCTTTTTGACTTAAATGACAAAGGGGGAGAAAAAATTATAACTTGTTTAGTTGCTTGTTATCATTTTATCTGATGTTGTTTTTGCTCTGATTGCTCTGATAAGAATAATAATAATTAATAATGTAGTTTATAATACACTTATGCTTGTTGTTTTGAAATGCTCAAGTTACAATTGTATGAATTGTCAATTATGCCAAAAAGGGGGAGATTGTTGGATTTTTGATCCTTTGATTCCTAATTTTGACATAATTAATAATTCAACAATGTTCATACAATACATGATAAATCTAATATTTGAATTGAGCAAGATTTCAGGAACAACAATCAAATCCTACACACTTGGAACAGGATGCTTGGAACACAAGAAATCAACAAAAGTTGACTTTTGACTGATGCAAATCGATTGGGAAATCGATTTCATAACAAGGGTGTAAGGAAACACAACTGTTTGTGTTGGTATAATCGATTGGGCAATCGACTGACTGAATTAGAAATAAAAATTGCACAAGTCAGTAGCACCCTAGTTTTGAGGGTAATCGATTGACAAATCGATTATACATCTCACAAAGTAAACCTGATTGAAATACATCGATTGGGAAATCGATTGGACAAGTCACAGTGATACCCCAGTTTTAATGGTAATCGATTGGCAAATCGATTGCTTAAATATCACTTGCAAAATAACTTTTCCTGTGACATACAAATCGATTGGACAATCTATGTTGTAAAATTTCAATCAAGTTAAATTTAGTTGCAATCGATTAGGAAATCGATTGAACTAAATCCCAGGTAAGAACGTTTTCAGACAAATACATACAAATCGATTGGCACGTCGATTAGTATCAAAATAGCTGAGTCGCTGACTTAAACACAATCGATTGGCAAATCGATTGACAGAACCTTTTGAAAACCCAGTGAACTCTGAGCGTGTGACCAAATCGATTTTAAGTATTTGTTATCGATTATGAAGACTTGATAAATCGATTACATAAATCGATTGATATGTGTTTCAGTTTGAACATAACATCTGCAATCGATTACGAAATCGATTCATATCAGTCTTAACATAATTACTGAAAATTGTTGTTTAAAGAATCGTTGGAAAATCGATTGGCTTATATAGTTTCAAGATTCAAGAAAAAACAAGACACACGATAATCGATTGGCCCCAAATCGATTTAGACTGGTTTATCACTTTACAAAATCGATTGGTAAATCGATTGATTATATATGTTTTTTCAGAAACTATATAAACTGTCTTCATCTTCTTTCAAATAATAATAATAATGATAACAATCTGAAATATACTTTGTATATTCTTGATATACAAATAACACTTGGTTAATACACTGAGATTACTTTTTCAGATCAAAGAAAAAGAAGATTATCAACAATCAATGAGATAGCTGGAAAAGTGATCTCTTGAAAGACAAGGGTTCTCATAAACAATCTTTGAATATCCAGAATTGTGAGAAGCCATATTGACCAAGATTGAAGACTACTTTTTTTGTTGTTCTTAATTCTGTTTGTAATAATTCTTTGAACAAAAACGAAAGCGAGGAAAATCCAGCTAGAAACTGGTGACTACTTTCTGGGTGAGAGTGCTCAACAAGAAAGAGTTGTACTTTGATTATGTGTTAGGTTGCTGAGTATCTACAAGGATCAGAGGGTGATCAATAGGAAAGAGATCATTAAGATAGATAGGTTTCGGGAGGAAACTGGACAATCTGTAATTGATTCTTTCTATTGGAGAAGAAAATCTGAAATCCGTTTGGATTTGCAGGACTGGATGTAGGTTGTCAAGTTGACAACTGAACCAGTATAATTTCTTGGTGCAATCTTTCTCTAACCCTTAACTCCTTTATTTTTCTATCTTGATAAATTTGTATATGTGATTAATATTAGATGCATGTTAACATATTCTGTGATAAGTAATATTGTTTAATCTGATAATTTGACTTGTATGCATCTTGATTAATCTCATATCAATCTAAACAGAACTTGCTAATCTGTTTGCCACATTTTAATTTCCGCTGTTGAGTATGAAATTGATTTAATTCCTAAAGACTGATACATTCTGATATATTTTCGATATTACGAGGCGTAGCAACCAACAATTGGCCCTCAGAGCCTAACTTTTCGAGAGGTTAACACCTAAAAGCACTATGGCCTCAAACGATTTTCTGGGAGCGCATCAGGTCAAGGCAAGACCTCCAGCTTTCAGA
>PGTU02016607.1:0-36583 GCA_002896215.2 Cicer echinospermum | reverse complement strand
TGTGGCTGTCTAAGCCCTCACAAAATCACAACATTTTCAGTCATTAAAAAGAGTTGTAATTAAGATCGTACAAAAAATTTGTATACTTTAACAGTCTCTATATTTGTTTATAAGGACTTATTTTATGAAAAATTTCATTAAACATCATTTAAAATTTTTATTTGATTTATATATTTATAATATCTATAATGATTTATTATATTATTTGTAAATGCTCCCCTAATTAACATATAAAGTATGTCATAATTTATATATAATGCTTTTGAAAAATAAAGCAATTTATATATAAAACATCGATATATATATATATATATATATACACACACATAATTTATATATTTATTTAATTTTCAGAGTAAACATATATATTTACACACATATATGGATATAGGTTGTAGTTGGATGTACAATAGGAATTTTCCTAGAAGGAAGGGTCTTAAACAACGTTTTGCTGACAAGGTTGAAGACTTTCTCAATTTTGCGAGAGTGCATAAAATTGTCGAAGATGAAAGCGGGGGATGAGATGTCCATGGTGTTTATGTCAATGTAGATAGTTTAAGAGTGAAGATGAAATAAGAGTGCATTTATATAAAGATGGATTTATGCCTAACTACTGGATTTGGACTAATCACGGGGAAGAGTCTCCAACGGCGCCTAATACTAGTACACGTGTAGAGAATAACATAGGTCCTTCAAATAGAACTAACATGTTAGGTGTAGATTATTATAACTATCAACACTTTGAGGTGATGAATGATATGATTTCAGATGTTGTTGGGGTTAATTTTTCATTCAGTGAAGATCAATATGACGATACTAAAAGAGACAAATAAACCGTTCTTTGAAGGATCTCCAAACTCAAAGTTATCAATGTGTATTAGACTTTAGGTCTAAAGTCTCAATTTCATGTTCCTAATTTATCTTTAGATTTGATGACTAAAATGATGCTAGATGCAACACCTGTTAGAGATGGTTTGCCGCAAAGTTATTACGATGCTAAACGGTTAGTGTCAAAGTTAGGATTGGGTGTCAAGAGGATTGAGTGTTGTGTTAAAGGCAGCATGTTGTATTATGACAATGAATTTGGTATAAATGATGTCAACTTAGTTGAATGAATTTGGTATAAATGATGCCAACTTAGTTGGTTGTCGTGTTAATTGTCTCTGCCCAAAAATGTTTTGCAATATCCATCTCATTAAGCATGGTTCTGGCCCTTTCTTGAAGGGATCTATTTTGTTATGGTGTTCTAGGAGAGGAGAAGTTGTGAGAGATTTCATTCTTATCACAAAAACTTTCAAATAACTTGTTTTCAAATTCTCCTCTATGTTATCTTCTAATTGTTACAATCTTAAGACTTTTTTCATTCATAACTTGTTTGAAAAATGCAATAAAAACTTTGTGGAATTCATCATTATTTCTTAATATTTTTTACCCAGGTTCACCTACTGTAATCATCTACTATCACAAAGCTATACTTCTTACCATTTAGTGAGCCTATTTTCACTGGCCAAAAGAGATCTATATGTAAGAGCTCAATGGGTTTTGAGGTAATGACTAAGTTCTTAGGAATAAAAGAGTTCTTTGTTTGTTTTCCCATTTGGAAAGCTTCACACATAATTTTAGTTTTGTAGCAAAGCTTAGGTAACCTCTAACTAGTTGAAGCTTCTTCAATTTTGAGACTAATATATGGTTTACATGATCTAACCTTATGTACCAAATTAATTTCTCTTTGTTTCTTGACACTAGACACTTAACATCTTGTTTATCTAGACAAAATATATTTACCTTATATATGTTATTTTTCCTAACCTGTGAAGAGTACAGATCCATCCTTTTGACTAATTAGCTTGCATATTTTTTTTATTAAATATAATATCATAATTACTATGACCTAACTAACTAATACTTAATAAATTATGGTTGAGACCTTTAATAAATAAAACATCTTTAATAGAAGAGTACAGTGCCATTACCAATTGTGCTTATCCCCATGATCTGGCCTTTTTGCTTTGCTTCAAAGGTTATTATGCCTCATTTGATTAATGTTAGGTCTTGGAACATAGACTATGTTAGGTCTTGGAACATAGACTTTTCTCTTCTCGTATGTCACGAGCATCCATTGTCCAAGTACCATGATTGGTGTTTTAAATTGGCTGTTGAGGACATACGCAACATATAAAATTTTGTTCTTAGGTACCCAATTTTGGTTGGGTCTTGGTTTGTTAATCTTGAAAGGTTTCGTGTTTTTTCTTGTATTTAACATGGGACAAGATGATTTAGAGTGACCTTTCTTTGAGAAAACAATACACAAACTATCAAAGGGAATAAGTTTAGGTTCAGTACTATTTCTTCAAATGTTAGACTCTTTTACCTTTTCTACTAACTCCATAAATCATATAAGCATATTTGCTTCTTTCCATAAATAATCTTTGTTGTCTACTTGTCGGTTCACATGTCAAATTCCTTTAAAGCGGTTGCATTAACATGAATATATTGAACTTATAATGCATCTTGTACATCTTATTATGATCATCATCCATCTCCTTTCCTGGAACCTCATTACCATCCTATTTTGTTGGAGGAGTATAATCATCTTCCACCAAGTCACAAAGTTAAGGATCTTGTGCAATAAAGAAACTCTACAACCTGTCCTTCCAGTACTCAAAACATTCACCATCAAAAAGAGGGGGTATGTTGATGTTTCCTCCAACAACTTCTTCACCAAATCCAGACATGTTGAATCCTTGGATCTTTCCTCAAACACTGTAATGTGCTCAACCTTGTGACTAAGTTGTAATGCCAATTGAAGGTGCAAACACGAGGAAGTGGGTTGAATTGTATTTGATTAAAATTGGTTCTTTGTCCTTCTCCAGCCTTGATCCACCATTTATCGATGAAATTAGGGTTTGTGAGTTTTGCCCCTCAAGAATTATGAATCGTGTCTTCATTCCAACTTGGTTAACAAATATTTCTTCCAAATATAATTCTAAAAGATATGTTTTGATAATATGACCCTTAATTCATTTGATTGTTATAGTCAGATGTTGTGTTGCTTGAATAATTAGAGTTAGAGGCAGATGCAACGGTGTGTGAATAATTAGTGGCATAAGCAATTTCACCATTTTTCTTTATCAAATTCAATGCAACTTCATAGTGTGTAGTGTATCAGAGGCAAAACTTTGGAGTGTGTTGCAATCTTCAGATTCAACGCAACTTCAGAGTATGTTGTGTATCAGAGGCATCACTTTCGAACGTATTGCAGTCTTCAAAGTCAGTGGAGTATATGCTTCATTAGTAGGCTTGAATAGTGGCTTCAGACTTCAAAGGCATGTTGAATCTTCAGAGGCTTACTAAATCTTCAGAGGCAGGCCAACAGACTGACTCATCAGAGGCCTACAAATTAGAAGCACGTTTCAATCTTAAGAGGCAGATGCATAAACATACTGAACTACCAAAAGCACGCTATCGGAGGTAGATGCGTGAACTTTTTTAATGTATGGATTTTATTGATTTGATTTCGTTTTCTCTAACATATTAACTTCCTCGGGAGTTGGTATCCTCTGGTCATTTTCCTCTAGTGATACCCTCTGGTGGTGGTATCCTCTTATGACTTTCGTTGTTCTAATTTTTGGTAGTCATATCCTCTGGTGGTGGTATCCTCCGATTTTCTTGCTTTAATTTCGGCATACTGAGTGAAAATTTTTAGTGGAATAAATTGTTTTTCACAAAGTACTTTTGTTAGCATCAAAACCGCATATTGAAATTGTTCCTGAAATCAATTTGGTTCCAACACATATGATCTTTTTAACATGACCAATTATGGTGTAGCTTGTAATACCTCAAACTTTAGCAGCGCAAGTGTATTTTTTTTTTAACACAATAAATAATTTCGGGAATAAAATAAATAAATACTCTTGGATAAAATATTTAAATTGTAACATAACGACAAAGTCAACAAATATTTACAAGTAGCGGAGTAGTTTTTGAAATAAAAATCCAAAGTATTCAAACATCAAAATACACTGGGGCTATGAGGCCTATCAGACATAGCTCATACCCTGGGGTATTCTCGGCAGACACCTTTACAAAAGCACTGCCCCAAGAATTTTAACTCCCCCACGTCAAATCAAAAAGTAGTATATGGACCCATCAAAATAAAAGTCTAACTGACAATATTGGTATAGGTACAGTCTTCGAACATACAGTAAATACATCCACAAAAGAAAGACCTATAGTCCCTATACAACCGTCTAATCTGATCATACTACAAAAACTATACGACCCGGGTGATCTCCACACGCCCTGAAAGATCCTCCTAACACAGCTCCAGTCACGTGTGTCCAACCTACCTTCACATCTACAGCGTACTAACCAGTGGGAAGATCCTAGTTCTCATCTGAGGGCAAAGCCCAGATTTCCACAATAGTTGTAAAGGGTCACCAACCGAAATTAACAAATAACACATAGCATTTAAATTTCAAATGCATAAAATGGCCTTTCAACTTAGCATGCACCTTGAAAGGGTTTCCATATGTTAAACATGCATAATCAAAGTTGAAAAATTGAGTTTTAAACAAAACTGCACTGTCGTATTCGAATACAACATCCTTGTATTCGAATACAGTGTTGTTTCAAAAGTCAGTAGCAAAAACAGGATGCTTGTATTCGACTACAAGCCTCTTGTATTCGAATACACATCAAAAAACAGAAGAAAAAAATCAGCTTTTAAAGAGGTTTCGTAATCCATCAACACTTCCACACAAATCCAAACAATCACACTTAGCAATTATGCCACAATCACAACAACAACTTGAGTTTACACACGCAATCATAATTTTAAATCAAACATGACTCGCGAGGTTTCGCAATCAATCAACACTTGCACACATATCCAAACAATCACACTTAGCAATTATGGCATAATCACAACAACAACTTGAGTTTACACACGCAATCATAACATTAAATCAAACATGACTCGCATGCCAAGCACCCTAATGCAATGCGTATATGGAAAAATACATGGACTCGGAATTCCAATCAAAACCCTCCTCGAATGGCCATAAATCATAATTGTGCCGCCTATCACAGGCCGAAGTACTAAATTACTGAGGTGCCACCTATCACGGATCAGCACGATTTACTAAAAGCGTAAATTGTAAATGTACGGCCTATCACAGGCTGAAGTACTATTTACCGATGTGTCACCTATCACGGGTCAACACGATTTACCATAAATGTGTAGTCTATCCCGGACCTTACACGACGCGACAATCCCTGCAAAGATAAGATGAACCAACAAATCACATAACATCATCTTGTGGCCCATCCGATCGCCATCTACAATGAAATGCATGAGCATACTTTGACTCTATCCACGACAATCATTAAGTAAATTCAGATATTAAAAGATTCCCCATTTTTAATACTCATTTAACTCTAACGATTTTCACAACAATCATTATGTAAATGCAGATATTAAAAGATTCCTCATTTTTAATACTCATTTAACTCTAACGATTTTCATATTCCACACAGTGACTACTCAAATATTTATTTTCCACCACACACATCAAATTTAATCCACAATTTACATTAAATTCGATCAATTCAAAAACCACAAAATCCACACCAAGTTCAATCATCAATCACCACAAAGTTCCACAAAACTCAAACATAACACATGCCAAACTAATTTTCACAAACCACAACTCAAACACATCAAATTTCTTTTCCTCCACAACACACATAGATGAATCAAATTCCTTTTCCACGAAAACACTCATCAATTTCACCAAAAACCCAACTCCAAACTTTCACCCATAAAAGCATTAAATTCATTTTCCCCAAATCTAAAATTCAAACCCAACAAATTTATTTTCCACACAACTACAAATAAGTCCCTATATGCAAACTAAAAGTTTGGAAGGAGTCTTTACCTTAACGGTAGCTTTAACGAGCGATTAAGGCCCCGCCATTAATTCCGGTAAAATTCCCGTTCACGTTGTCGCTTCCAAAGTTGGTTCACTAGCACCGTAGCGTAGAGGTGAGCAACTTTCTCTTCTATCACTTCTCGAAACGAAGCTTATATCTAGATCTAGAAGAAGAATCGCGAGAAGGAGGAAAATGTTTTGCGTTTTCTTTCAGTTTTCCTTTTCCTTCCTTTCTAAATATATATAACAAATATCTCAAAATATCTAGATATTTATAACAATTACCAAAATACCCATCACTTCTCAAACCACTTTTTCAGAAAAATATCTTCTCTCGCTGCAAATCAATTGGCAGATGAATTTTTCTGAAAAACGCTTCATCTCAGAAAATTTTCTTTTAGACAAAAGATTAATCGTAAATCAATAAAATTATTCCTCGATGAATAAATTTAATTGGGGCTCCAAAAAGATATTTTTGGCATTAAACTCACAAAATATTAAAAACATGGCTAAAAAGCCTCAAAGTTTAATATAAAAACACACCAAAATACATAAATTAGAATTTAAAACTATGGGTCTTACATAGCTTTTGTTATGTACTTTCATTCTAGATACTAAGTTTAGAGATATTGAAAAATCTCTTTTATGTCTTCATCTTCCTCCATCTAGAACAACTCATATTGTCTCACCATTATGTTTGCTCTTGACTCCTCGAACTGCTTGTTTCCTTTAAAGTTGAGGTATAGATCATCAGAATTACTCTTTGGTATATCCTTGTTGCCGCATTTATCCAATTATTTAAAGGTTATTACATTCATCATAATGTTTCTAGATTTATGATGCAACTTGAAATTTTTCTATTGTTTAGTGCTAAGTTATTTTCTAGGTATGAGAACACCATTTTCATTAAGTACAACTACATAATCATTTTCAACCACATTCCATAATTAAGGGTCATGAGATATGAAAAAAGCTCTACAATTTATCTTCCAAAATTCAAATTTCTCCCTATCAAACATTTGAGGTCTATTGACATAACCACCAAATGTTTCATCATATGCACTAGCCATATTTCTCATAGGATTTTTACTCTAACATTGTTAAGTACTCAACCAAGAGATTGGGCTCTAATGCCAATGGAACGTGAGGAAAACACAGGAAAATGGGCTTTGAATTGTGTTTAAAAATATATCTTACTTAAAACCATTTTAAGAAGAAAAAAAAAATAATACAAATAGGTGAAAGTTTTCTTTTAAAAAAATAGCTTACAAGAAAAAAGGTAAGCAAAAGATCAAAGACACAAACATTTATCCTAGCTCACCACCAACAAATAGATATGTCCAATCCATTGAATTTGAAGGATTTCTTACTAGTCAATCTAACTATGTTACAAGTCTTCTCAACCACTAATAGGTTGAATTACCAAAAATCTTTACAAGGTATGCTCTCAAACTATTTTTTTTCATTTCTTAGCACTCAAGAACTGATATGAGCATTTTCATGAATTGTTATGTATGACGGCAATAAGCTCTTTTTCATCCTGACGGTAGTGAGGATCACTAGTGCTTTTATAGAGAAATTTCCAGGCATTTAGGATTTCTGACTATTGATGTGATTGCATGAAATCATGATGTAACATAATGATTTGTATCAAATCATAAGAGATCTTGAATCAACATTAAAAACCTGCCCATAATTCGTCTTCATTATGGGTTCAACATATCTTGATAGAAATGGCAAGACTATAGAATGACATATTTGGAAGACATCTTGCACTTCTTAAGACAGATGAAATATCCAAGTTATAAAGCAATGAAGTTGACTTTTTATCAATACATTAACTTTGTCAAAGTGCTAACTTTATGCTTTAACCAGAAGGTCAAATGTTTGGTAGATTCATCAGAAGCAAACTCATTAGAGTCAGCTTGTATTAATAAATTCATCAGAGGCACGTCGAGAGCATTTTTAGAAGAGTCAGTCATACCTATAATAGATCTTCCAGAGCATTATCTTGTTTTCCTAATTTATCTTCTCCAATCATCAAAGGATGCAACATAAGGTTTTTTAAGATTCATGATGAAGGTGAAAACACGAGAAAGGGGCTGAAATTGTGTTTGACAAAGTTGATAACTTTTTGCAAATTTGATGACGGTTGGTTGGTTTTTCTGAATTACTTGGATAAGAAGCAATAAAACTCAGAGGTAGCAAACAATGAAAACATAAATAATTTGACACATAGATTTATCCCGGTTCACCACTAACTTGAATACATCTAGTCCCCTCATTTAGAAGGGTTTAATCCACTAATTAAATACCTTGAATTATAAAGCCCCTGACCCTCCAAGCCATTCTTTCCAAATAGCCTGAAAACCCCAGACTTTTGAGGAACTAACCACCTTGACCCTACTAGCCAAATATTCTATTAACAACCTAGCAACCCCCGATTGAAGAAGGAACTAAACCACTATCGGATTGGATACAAAAGATTGGAACTTGAGTAGTTGCTTCTAATAAAGCCGATAATAATAATAAATCTCACACTTTAAAAAAAGAACACTCAGAGAATATTTCTAACCTGAACAAGTGTTTCTCTCTTTGAACTCTAAGATGAATTTGGAATTTTGAGCTTGAGTTTTTCTACTTTTTTCTGTTTTTCGATGTTTTTCTTCTTCAGCCCTGAGTATCTATTTATAGTTAAAATTTGGGCTTCAATCTAGTCCTTGTTTAATTATGAGTTATATCTTGTTCAGATTTAGTTTGTAAATTCTTCAGATTGATTATGTTCTTATTTTGTGTAGATTGAGTTTATAAATTCTTTATATTGAATATGTTCATAATTTGTTGTAAATAAATCTTGATCAAATCTTCTACAAATCTTTACTATATCTTATTTTCAACTTGGTCAAAGATTTTCTTCAATTGAAAATTGGAATCAAATATTTTTTAGATTGTCATCAATTATAAATTTGAATAAAATCTTATTTTAGATTTTATTCAAAAACATAAATATTCTTTCAAACTCTTGGAAGTCAAATATATTGTTATCATGAAATACTTTTATTAAGATCAAAACTCTAAATGTAAAACTAATTTGGTTCCAACACATGACAAGCGAACTACACACTTTACTAAATTCATTAGTGCTATAAATTATTCCTACAAAATAACTTTTGTTATTATCAAAACAATTAAGAATCATTGTTATTCAACCAAACTTGATTCTAACACACCAAAGTATACTATTGCGTTCTGAAAGCTTCCTTCTTACTATAGTTATGCTCTTTTTTAAGGATTCGAGCCTTAACTTGGCTAAGTTACAATGAAAATCAGGTTTTATGAAATTATAAGATTACTCTTTGAAAGAGGACAAAATATTTCATAGAGTGCAAGTGAAAAGCTTTCAAAAACAAAGTAATTAAAGTGTAGGTTCACTTGGCACAATCATAATTTTTCTCTAGAACTTTTGAAGTGTAATGGTTCAATGGTTGGATTTGCTCACTCTTTGCAATGACACAAGAATAATATATATAGTACACTGAGGATAGGTCGTTTCTTTACCGTTGCAGGCACAAGGCAAAGAATGTAAACATTGATTCCTTAAACTTGTCTTTTTATTGTCATGATTTCTTCATCATAATGTTCTCTCGTTCAAGACGAATCTTTAATAATTTCATATTATTGTTATTAAAGATAAAAATTTCGGATGAAGATATTGATCTTTAAGAGGGAAAAAATGATATAGGCGATGCACGACTTGTGCTAGATGTGCTTCTATTAGATTATCGTTAATTGACTTGTATCAAATTTGACTAGATGGTTCACAAAATTATATATCAGAGGAACCATATGATATGCTTCTTTGGCCATATGAGTTATTGAAATGCTCATCAAAACCCAAATTAAGGGCCATTGTTCGGCAACCCAACTTGGATCTAACATAATATCCTCTCTATTAAGAGTCATTAGAAATCTTTGTAAATCAATCAAGTATAGTAACAATTAGTTTATAATGAATTCTGATGCTTGAATTATATATGATTCAAATTTTAATATCTTTTCAACGAGTATTAGAATCCTAGGCCAAATTGTGCATCAAGTCAAATTCAAACTTTCATTGTTGTTATAGATTGTCCTGATAGTAACTACCACCGTTGTTAGTGAAGATATCAGTAAACACTTGGTCCCTCAACAAATAGTTGTTAGAATTGTTGAGAAGACTATCAGGTCTCTGGTGGACATTTGGAAAGGCAGAGTAAATAATACTCGTGAACCAGTAGAGGTACTATACAAATTCAACTCAAGAGGAGAGTGAAGCCATAATTTTTTAGGAATCTAGAGCGAGACATGATAATATCGATTGCCTGGATAGTCTTGAGAATACTCAATGCTTAGAAAATCTAAGAGAATAATCAAATCCTTAAGAGGATGCATTAATAATACTTTAGTGGATTAAGTCTCTAACTGCAATAAGGCGAAAAATTATCTGTAAGGTGAGGACTAGATGTAGCAATTGTTGTAAATTAGTATAAAAATATCTACTGTAATAGGGGAAAAGTAAAGAGAGAATAAAGGATGGGAGGAAGGGGATAAGAGTTTTGAAATTTAAGATTGAGACGAGGATTTTATATAAGTTCATCAGAAAATAAGTGATATTTTAGGTTTTTATTCTATTTTTTTTTTTTTGGAATTTACTGATGTAAACATTTGTTTAATTGATTAATTAAATATTTAAAGAAATAAGTAATAATTTAAATTTTAAATATTAGAAATGTCTCGCCAACATCATTGATATTGTCAGCCCAAGTCACATCAGCAAAAACTAGTCACATTAGTGTTTTTTAATTAAAAAAATATTTTTTTTTAAATTTTTTTTGAAAAACGCTGATCATACATTCTTATTTTTTTAAGATATTGTTATTATTTACAAATGTTTTATCATATAATAGCAATAGTGTATCCTTATTTGTTAAAGAATATAAATAAATAATTTAAAAAAATATATATATTTGAAAATCCATTTTCACAAGTTTTCCAATACAAATATTTGTCTCGTGAAACATACCATATGTTTACTTATACACATATTTATTCGAGGGAACTTGTCAAAAGAATTTTGGAACATATCGGAAAAAACTTTTGCTTATTGAAATTTTCGTTTAGAAATTTTCAATATGCAAAATCTATTTTACATATCACAAATTTCAATTTTCAAATTTTCGGCATAGAAAATTTTTTTCTCTTTTTTTTTTATATATTCAAATTTTAAAAAAATTTGAAATTTTTAATATGTTAATTTCTAAATTGAATTTTTAAAAAATAAAATTCCATACCGTAAATTTTGTATTTATGTAAGTAAAAGTTGGGTCAAAATATTTTCAAACAAAAACAATAAGGGTTAGATTTTTTCAAAAAATTGTAGAAGTAGGGGGAGAAATCCAATTTTTGTTTATTGAATGTTAAGAAAAAGCCCAATTGCCAAGCTGGACCCGTAAATCTAAACCCAAAATCCATTTCAAGCCTCGTTAATAGCTGAGCTAAGATAAGATAATAACTTATCGCAGTTGAAATTCAACTTATCATCTAAAAATATTCAACATTTATATGAATAAGTACAAGTATATGTTACCAGTACCTCAAATTCCAATACGTAATCATACAGTAGTTATAAGAAACATATGAGATCCTTTCAATTGATTGATTTATTTAATAGGATTAAAAAATTTATACATTTTACAAAAATTAATTACATGTCGAAATACGTTAAATTTGACTCCTAATGTAAATCAATTTCATCTCAAAAATTAAAACACATTGTTAAAGTTAGTTTACTATTAATCTCTAAAATCAAACTATTCTTGTGTCATAATTATTCGTGTCACTGCAATATCTGTCCAATTAGATCACATTGTACTTGATATGTTAATGTCCGATTAGAATTATCTGTGATTTAGTTTATCGCTAATCATTTATCTCGATTATGTATATTTAATCAACAACCCAGGTGGAGGACTAGATATCAGCCACAATCCATTTATGTAGGTTAATTTAAAATTAAGCAGCATCTGCTCCCTCCAACTGCAGCATCAATTGATATAAGAAACTAAATTAATTTCCAATTACAATTCCAATTGGACAATAACCAATAACACGCTACAAAGTTAAATTCTAATAATTTACACAGGCACACGACACAAGTATTAACAATAAACACCTATATGCTCGAGTCTCTATGTGGGGACCATTATTGGATCGATGACCTTAGGTAGAGTGTAGACACGTCTATATATGGAGATTCATTATGAGTATCTCTAGGGAAAATAATGCATTACAGAACCATATGCTTTGTAGCATGCTAGCTACTAACTTAATTATTAAAGCACAAAACAGTACTTCACTAATAATTATACTACAACACCAGTTGTAAGATTATTTTATCAATGAAAGAGGGAGGCTTTTTATAAAATTTCAAATATATGTGTTTTCCTTTAGTATCGTTTGGTTTCTGCTTTTCTCAATTCAAATTTTTAATTTTAATTACAAAACTATAGGTTAATTTATTTTAATATTTTTTATAAAGTAATTAAAGTGTTGTTTTACGAAGAAAAAAAATATTAAAATGTCATACTTTTTTGTCTCTTTATGAGATCGAATTCTCACCCTGAGATCAGCTGAATAATTTTTTTTTGGGTGATGGTTATATTCTAAGGATGCGACCATCTATAATATTTGTGATTTTTTTCTTTTCATTTTTAAAATTGAATAATTGTTTAGTTAAAAATAATTAAAATATTAAAAAAAAAACAAAATATTAATAATAAAACATAGAAGAAAAATGCGGTTGAGTAAACGCGTCAAAATAAATAACGTGTTATATTATAATAACAACTCAATCATATTTTGTAGAATTTTGCAGATAAATTAACCACTTAATTCTATTTTGTTAACAACTTTATTTTATTTTTTCTTCGAATCTAATAAATAATAATAATAATACTAATAATAAAAATAATTATAATTAAAATAGTAAATTATATTAATAACATGACATAAAATAAATTAAATCGAAGAAAAAATAAATTAAATTGAAGAAAAAAAGAGTTAGACGAGTTAGGCGATATCTTAAGTGTGGAACTAGAGGTGTGAACATCATTAATTTAAATTTGATGTATTTTTTCTTCAATTTAATGTATTTTATTCAATTTAATATATTTTGTTTCATGTTATTAATATAATTTACTATTTTTATTATAATTATTTTATTATTTTTTTATAAAAAAAATTTATTAGATCCAAAAAAAAATAGGAAAATATTAATAACAAAATAGAATTAAATAGTTAATTTATTGCACAAAATAGGAAAAAATTATTTATACTAATATAAATTTATCTATAAATTAAGATGAAATTGTTAAAAATTATATAATACGTTATTTGTTTTACAACATCTACTAAATTTCATAAGCCTCCTACTATTTCAATAAATAAAAAATCTCTTGAATAATCACAAAGCGGGATACCACCTTTTGAAGCGACTAAAAAAATAGAGTACTTTATTTATTTATTTCTTGTTTTCAAATTTTTGCAGCAAAAATGGTAATTTACTATTCTTATAAATGACGATTGATGTAATTTTTCTTTTACGTCAAATCTATCAATTCAAACGATAGAAAAAACGGTCCTTACAAACAGCATAAGTTTGGTGACTCAAGACAATTAATGTAATTATATGTATATATAAAAAATAAAAATATAATGTAGTTTCTGATACTGTTTAGAAGAAGAAGATAAAGGGAACATTTGGCTGGTGACTGTGGATCTATTGTTCTAAATATTTTTTTTACTACAAAAAAATTGTTAACACAAGTGCGAAATTTCAATTATAAATTTGAAATGTAATGTTGAACTAATCAATTTTGATATTTGTCAGCTGATCTAAAAATTAAATTCTCTAAAAGCTTATTAACTAGTAAATATTTTTTGAAACTTAATGACATTTGTTAGAATCTAAATATAGAAATAAAACCTTAGAAATTATACATTTTAAACTTTGAAATTGTTAAAAAGTAAAATTTTATCTTCAAAGATTTTATTTATTTATTTTCTTTTATGTTTGCATAATAAGCCCAATTTAAATAATGTTCGAGAACAATTAAAATATATTTAATGAATTACTATAAATCGTTTAATTACAATTCAATGGTTGAGATTAAACAAGAATTACTATAGACGCTAAGCATGTAAGATAAAAATGATTTACCAATACATTGTTGATCTCCTAATATGATCCAAATGGATAAAATACCCCTAAAGCAAACCCTTTTTTTGTTTTCAGAGTTGGAAAAAATTACTTCATTCATAATACGAAAATACATTGCTTTTATTTTGAGGGGTTAGAATGCATAGTGTATTTTAATTCTATTCTTTAGGAGGCAATAGAAATTTTCTCGTACTTTATTTTAATTAGCAATCACAAACTAAGGGTCCATTTCTTTTCTTTTTGCAAGTACTTCTAATTCTCAGGTGTGCTTTATTGGAACAAAAAGTACACAACCGAAAGGCTTACATAAATTATGAATGATTGATACATACATGAGTGCAATCTGTTCAATTTGGGCATGATAACAAAGTGAAGAGGGGTATTCAATCAGATGTGTTAGGGAGTGTCCATTTTTCTACCAATAATTGGGCCTTTGTAAGGGTTTGGCTTAGTTTATTTCAGTTTAAGACACCAATGATGAACCTGAATCTAATGGTAACATATCTTTACACGTATGAAAATGAAGGGTCAGGGTTACAAGGCTTTGGAGAAGCATGTTTGGTACCCCCATTAAGAATCCTCGTGTGTCTTCTTTCTAGTGGATTCCAACTCCTCTTCCAACCATTTTTAAGATTCACATGTAGTGGATTTCCCTTTCACAGACCTAACCCTTTGAAAAACAAACCATTAAACTAGAAACTAGATCTCTTGTGTATAGTATAAAAAACATTTAATTTAAATACACAAATCAATGTAAAGATTTACACTTTCAATCGATTACAATCATAGTTTTAAATTATAGCTGTGGTTCGGATGATATTGTCAATCATTACATTGTGAAATAATACGGTCAATACAATCTAAATTGCAGCTATGATACTGTTGTGGAGACTTCAAAATCTATAATATTGTAGTCGCAATTACAAATTTAAACCGTAGTTAAATCAATGATCACAATTGCCAAACCATTTAAATTATCTAACTTATATCATAAATATTTATAACGTTACAAACAGGTTCGATTGGAATGCAATGCATAAAAATTAAACTTCAAAAAAATTACTATTTCTAGATACCTCTTTGATGATATTTTATTTAGATCTAGGTTGGCTCTGACAACTCAAATCACGTGGGCCAATGATTTAGGACAATATCACTTTGTAAGCACTTAATTAATTAAAAACTCTTTATAGGTTCACTATCTTTAAAAGAAATAGGGCTTTTAATTGTTAATTGTTGATTGTAGGGATGTTAGGAATTAGGAATCAAGATCATGGTGCTTCTTATAATTAATTAGTTACTTTATTACACCAGATCTCAATTGATCTTTATTAGGATCTGCCATAAATCTAATTAAATGATTTTTATATAGGCATTAGATTTAGGTTCCTTAAGTTAGTCCTATTAAATCTTATATTATAAATTAATTAAGCCTTGTGTTGTGCCCATGCTTTTTCCCATCTTTGTCTGACAAAAGGGTGAATATAGATGCCCCTGTATACAGGTTGGGAGGTAAAGGACCAAGGAGATTTATGTACTTCGAAATTTGGAGCTATAATAATTGTAATGTATATGATCTCTTTATTTACTACCCTATGTTTGGTAATAGCGTGATTAAATTATTTAAGGATCTTGACCATAGTCCTTAAGGAAGAAGGGTAGTTGACATTAATGGAAAAAATTATTTTGAGGACTCTGATTCAATTGTGACACTTAGTTATATAGCGTAGGGACATCATTTTGAGATTTGTTTGGTATTTAAAATTTCATAGCTTGTTTAGTAATGTAAAATACTAAAAAAAGAAACATGAATAATTGATTATGCAAGGAACAATCAAGGTTTCTAGCCAGCTTGGTATAGTATTTATGCTCCCACCTAAAGTTTGAATTTATAACTTTTGAACAAATATTTCATGTTCATTGAGAAAGACGCGTAAGGAAAATCATGATGATTGATCATGAATCTCTATATAAATATAACGTGCATTTGTCTCAAATAGATTTTGAGGATGTTAAACACATGACCTTTATGATAGTGACAAACTTATGACTTATTTGTCACTTTTTTTTCATAAGCGATCCACCAACCGTAATGTTGACATAAGTGCATAATTAGAGATTAATTGAAAGTGATACATGTGATACTCCATTTGCATCTAAATACAAAGTAGAGATTAATTCTTATTTCACATTTATCAGAAAAAGTTGTTAGTATAGTTAATGTGTTTATTTTATGTATAAATGTATAAAAAAAATGTTATATATATATATATATATATATATATATAATTAATTTGACCTTTTATATTTCAGGATACTTAGTAGTATTAATTAGGGGTTTATTTGGAAAAGAAGTAATAAATGTATCTAGTAATTTAAAATGATGGTTATATTTAGAGACAACTTTTTAGTTACATGCGATTACAAAATACGATTCTGATTAGAGAGCACGATTACATTTTAAATTAAAAAACACCATTCATGATAATTCACGGGTTTTAAAAGCTTCGGTGAATCACATTTATGTGTTTAAGTTCGAATTAATTTGATTTTTTAGATTGGGTTTGATTTCTGAATATTGATTGTTTTAATTGATTTGGCCGTCGCAGTTCTTGTTGTTGCATTATGGCAGTGTGAATGGTTGCCATGAGAAATTTACCAATTCCGTGGTCCGTTCTTCATGATTCTGACACCTAAAAGGATCGTAAAATCGACGAACGCAACTATGTTTGTCAGTACTCAGTAGCTCCTTTTGAAATCTTATGATCAAACTGTCAAAAATTCTTGCAACATTCCTCTGAGCCAGTTGCAAACATTGCATTAAAGAGTCTGCCCTCGTAATCAAAATTCCAAGGACAAAATACCAACTCGGTTAGGCTAGATGCAATCTAGCTCAAGAATATTGGAGGATAAATATCATTTTTACAATCGCTTCAAATATTGTCTCGCCTTTATCTCTTGACAAATCAACCAACTTAATAATGTTGGAACATTTTGCTCATGTTTTGGTCAATTTTAACATGATACAAGAGATGAGAGAGCGTATTTTTTGTTGAACATAAAGGATATGCATTTTTGTTTACATTATTATTAAAAATTGTTGTTGTTTTGTGAATTATGTTAGGTTGTAGGGCATTCCATAGATAAATGTAAAAAATAATCTAATTGTCATGGAAACGTTCACCCTATTGAAGGCGCAGTAGATGTAAAGGAGTTGATAAAGAAATTTGTCTATAAAAACATTATTGTTCCAAACAAGTTTAAAATTGATGGTACAAACAAGGTTTAGATTAATAGTACTCATTTTATTGTAAACTTTCTTTCTGTTGATCATATCATCAACATTGAACTAAGAGACATCTTTGTTATTCAAAAATCTCCCTCTGATTAGGAAAAATGTGATAAGAATCGTGATGAAGCTTCCTGTTCGAATTCAATTGATTTTGGGGAAATATTTATCACTAATCAAGGATTTGTCATCTTTTGGTAGGTATATTTTGGATCTTAGTGCATTTTTTGTGCTTTATCATTATCTCTCTATTGGGAAAAATCAGAGATAATTAGCGATAACTATCTCAATAATGCGGAATATTTTTTCCCCACCTATGCAGATAAAAGGCCAAACAGAAAATACAATTCCAAAGCAAAAATAATTGGCGGAAAATTAAATATGAGACAAACGCAATTTTTAACGTGGAAAACTTCCCTCAAATTGAGAGAATAAAAACCACGGGACTTAGTCCAGTAAAACTTCCACTATAATAATTAATGGGTACACAAAAAGTCTTCATAATAACAATAGGGAATATCAATCAACAATAACAACCTTATAACAACCTTCCACTAAAGTGGGTATGCCAAAGTAACTCTCAGAGAAGATAAAACTACTCAAATTATATATTAAAGTAACAAATCAGTGGTAGGAATAACATACTAATTTTGTAGATCAAACGGAGCAAGTTTGATACACACCTGTTACCACCACCGGAACCAAACCCTTATTTTTCTTCTCTGGCAACCGTTCTTCTTCTATTGTTTTTATGTGTATTCTTAGGATTTCTAAATCCCTTTTATTACCTTCAAGTGGGCCAAGCCCATTAAAATCTTTTTTTGTTTCTTTTCTTTTTAATTTCAATAATAATAATAATAATAATAATAATAATAATAATAATAATAATAATAATAATAATAATAATAATATAAATAATAATAATAATAATAATAATAATAATAATAATAATAATAATAATAATAATAATAATAATAATAATAATAATAATAGTAAAATTGGTGGGTTCCACTTGAGGAGTGAGCCCACCCAACAAATCTCCCCCTCACGACTCAAGTGGTCTGAACCATTCTCATCAGTATGAATCTTCTCAATTAAAAATGACTTCATTTCCAGTGCATCTCGTATCCAATGATATCGCACTTCAATATGCTTCGACTTTGCATGCAAAGTCGAATTCTTGCTGAGATGGATCGCACTCTGACTGTCACAGAATAACACAAACTTATCTTGCTTGAGACCTAACTCATGTAGGAATTTCTTCATCCACAAGAGTTCTTGGGAAGCTTCAGTTGCTGCAATGTACTCAGCTTCTGTAGTGGACAAAGCAACACACTTTTGTAGTCTTGATTGCCAACACACAGCTCCCCCTGCAAAAGTCATCATATAACCAGAAGTAGATTTTCTAGAATCAAGATCACCTACCATATCTGCATCTGTGTAGCCATCCAATACAGGTTCATCACCTCCATAGCATAAACACACTTTGGAAGTGCCTCTGAGGTATCTGAGAATCCACTTCACTGCTTGCCAATGATCTTTACCAGGATTAGAGAGAAATCGACTAACAACTCCAACTGCATGACCAATATATGGCCTTGTGCATACCATATCATACATCAAACTACCAACTGCAGATGCATAAGGAACCTTCTTCATCTCTTCTTTGTCTTTCTCACTTGTAGGACATTTATCAGAATTCAATTTAAAATGAGTAGCAAGTGGAGTACTAACAGGTTTGCAATTGCTCATATTAAGGATACTTAATTTGAAGGTGTTTGCTCCAGCGAGATTAGTTGCTTTTAAGCTCTTGTTGAGCTACAGACACAAGATAAGTGCTCCTTACAAGTTTTAGTTTCACATGTAGGGAATGTTATATGTGATGGGTGTTCAAATTTTGTGATTGATGTGATTATGTGTTCATAATTGATAATTTTCATCTTTGTTATATGTTATGAATTTAATTGATGATAATTGTCTTTATTATGCTCTTTGAATATATGTTGAAGATTATTAGTGTTTAATGAGTTTTTAAAGTAGAGTCTTTTAATAAGTGCATTGACATAATAATTTTTTATTAAGAGTGAAAGTATGCTCATGCATTTCATAGTTCGTGGCAACCGTGATCAGTCATGGGGTGGTGTCATGGGATTGTTGTCTCACTAGTGGGGTCATGTGATTTTTGGACGCACAACCCTTTGCATTAGAGTTTTAAATACTATGATATATGTATATATGCATATTCATTTTTATTATTGCATTGGTTACCCTTTACATTTTCTTTTTGAATTTGGGTGATGCCCTCGAACGATGTGGAACCATTCACACCAACGACCGAAATCTAATGGGAATTCCCTAATCAAGGATCTCATATTGCTTGGTATTTTGATTCGACTAAAAGGCAGAACTTTGTATACGGGGAAGGTCGTAGATATAATGCCGTGAGACGTGACGGCGTATCATATTGGAAATACCCATTAGTGAGTAGAGTTTCCAATACCATCTCATTTGATCTTAGTGACGCATCAAAGCGTCCAAGTCGATGATCACGAAGTATCTATTCTAGAGAGGCAGACCCAAACACCCTACCATGTACCAAAGAGCATAGAGGATCCATTTATTTCGTTTATATTCCAGGTTCGGAACCATCCCAATAGATGATTTATGTGCCTCCTATCGACATCACCAGTAATGGTTCCCGCTTCACCGTCACCAGTGTTGATTCCTTAATTCTTCTTAGGGGAAAATATAGAGACATGCATTTGGGTGTGGATAACCGATTTCTCCTCTACCGACCTAGACCTAGAAGCTAACAATGATTTTTATGAGATTCCTGAGCCTGGGATATCAATGGTAGATCTGACTACGAATGAGTAAAACCCTAGAGGAGTTAGAGGTATTGTTGAAGAGACCTCGTCTGTTGTGACTTGCATTGTGTGTGGGGTTGTCTTTGGTATTTGTTACAATTAGTCTATGATCAATAGGTTCGATTGTATCGTGGCTTATGTATCTTGGATTAACACTTATGCGAAGGTGTCTGCTAAGAATACCTTAGGGGTATGAGCGGCGACTAATTCGATCTCATAGCCCTAAAGTACTTTTAGGTGTATATTTGGGGGATGCATATGTATCAGATTGCTTTTGTTGATGGACACCTCTATTATATATGATTATTATATTAGGAGTTAACATATGTGTCAATTTATATTAGATTGCTTTATTTAAACTTTAAAATAAAAAATTACAATTGTTTTGAGAGAAAGGCGTTTTATCATATTTTATTTGAGATATTCTTTTAAAAGAAAATACGTTGTAGCTTTAAAAATTAAGACATTATATTGTGGTATCAGAGCTCACTTTGTTGTGTGTTGGAAGTAATAATGTAGCTATAGTTGATTTTATTAAAATTCTCTTAAGTTGGTATTTAGGAAATAATGCTTCCAAGAAGATACAATTCTTCACCCATGGCTAACAATGATCAGAATAACATGGTTTCTTCTATTACTTCATAGACTGCTGCAGAGAATCGTTGGGATTTGGAGAAGAGGAAATAAAGATTCATGATGGCAACTCAAGAGAGACTAGAAGATTTCTATCGTCACAATCCTCCAAAGAACAGGTTTGTAACACCCCAAATTTAATAATAAATTATTTAATTTATCTAATGGGATTTTAAAGAATTAATTTAGTATTGCATGTGTTTACAATATGTGTTGACAAATAATTATGATTGATTTTCTTACATGTGTATTTGCTATAGTGTGATAATTTATCATGTGTTTGACTTAATAATTTATTTAAATTATTGATAGGGATATTAAGTATATTTATATCTTTTTATTAATTTTAGATTGTTATTATTTTAAAGTGAAATATGTCATCCTTATTACTAACTAGATATTTAATAAAAGTAAAGCTAATAAAAAGGTTTTGAATAATAATAATAATAGTAATAATAATAATAATAATAATAATAATAATAATAATAATAATAGATAATAATATAATAATAATAATAATAATAATAATAATAATAATAATAATAATAATAATAATAAAGGAAGAAAAATAGTAACAAGAAGACCAGAACCTCTTCCTTCTTCTTCTTCTTCTTCTTCGTATACACCGCCGCCAACAACCATTTCCTCTTCCTTCTTCTCGCCTCGACCACGATCATTACAATGGTTGTCTTAGAAAACTGAGACCACATTTGTGATCATTGTAATCTCCTCTTTCATTCTCAACCTAAATCGTAAATTGAAACATCTTATTTCTCTTTGTCAAAAATCACACCTCCATCTTTGGATCAAGATTTCAGCCACCACGACTATCACAAACGAAAACTAAGACCATATTTGGACTCCATGAAACACCCTCTTCTGTTACCTATGCTCGAAATCGCCAATCGTTACGTTTTAAAAAATGGGTTTCCACCATTGTCGCGGCTGTGTTGCCAAACTCCGGCCAACACGTTCATCATCTTGAAAAACTGACATCATTTTTGGATTCCCCTCGTCGAAACCTTCAAGAAGCACTACTCATTTGTGTGTTTCGGTGAAGTTGATGCCGGACCCTGTCGGCGCCCCAGTACGTCGGTGAGACCTTTTCTAATAACATGTTTCACGACGTTTTGAATATGTTTCTTCGCCTAATATTTTTATTAATTATATAATGCTGATTTTTATGCCTCGGGAAAATTATCAGCCACGTTTCATTGACTCTGCAAATTCGTCGATGCTTTTGGACTCGTTTGGACGTGTTGTCGACATCTCATGGTTGCTGAAAATCATTATGGTCCTTCTATCTTATGAAAGCGTCAAATTGAGGTATGGGTGAGAATGAGTTCGAATGCATGAGTATAAATTAAGTGAGATGAAAGGGAATACCGTATTTCCCACAATTCATTCGGGGCTCGCTACGTATGGCAGAAGCCCTTTGAGTAATAATTGACTAATGAGCAAACTTGAATTTTGTGAGGTTAAAATATGAATTAGAAACTTTTATAGGATGTTGTTTGATTTGATTTTTGAAGATCGTGTGATAGTTGAATTATTGTAGAATTGTGTATTTGATTCATTCCGTGTTTTGTTTATATCTATCCTTGATACTGATATATGATATAAAATGTGATGAATTGTAATTATTTGCCTTGCAATTGATGTGGTGTGTGTGAATGGTCTAGTATTATTTATTATTATATGTGAGTGTAGACCCTTTATTGTTAGAGATGACGTATCATGATGATAAATTCTGAATGTAATGTATGACTATGGAAATCTGCAATGACGATGTGTGCTCCCTGACTTGTGATATTACCACCCTGATGAATATCATGAAATGCGTATTGTGTTTAATTGAATAGTGACGAATTCGACCCGTGCCAATGATGGTTCTCTTAATGGAGTAAGTAACCTAGGACAACGAGGGGAGAAAGTAGTTGTTGATAATTTTTGAAGTGGAGATTATTTGGTCATCATATAGGTAGGGCCTGACAAGCCTAGTGATTATGGGGAAGTACAACTGAATGAGCCTGATCGTGGCGGTCTACTGTTGAGCCTTAAGGCAAGATTGTTAGACCTTGGAGGTATCCGGTGGGGGAATTCCTAGGTGACTTGGAGGTAGCACTCCAAATGTCGGGAGCTACCACGCAACACACGTTTACCTCGACTGTCACGTATATGTGTCTCGGGTTGAGTTGAGGGATCTATGAGGACAGGGCCAATTTGAATTGTCCGTCCACTTGCGTGGTGGCATAGTATCGAGCCTCCTAACCAAGTACTTCAGAGTTAGAATGGTACCAAAGAAAGAAGAGGAGTCTAGAGTATAAGAGCATGCATAAACATTACTTGATTTGTGTATTTACTTACTTGATGTTGTGGATTGTATCAATGTTTTACCTTGATTATTCTTGTTGGTTGTGATTTGATATGATACGGTGTTTAATATTTTTTTACGTGTTCTTCTCAATTATTTTATACTATTACATGTTTTCGAAGCTCACCCCTCGTTGCTTGTGTTTGGCGCTTGCGAGAGCGCAGTTATTTCAGGTTATCGATTGGGGATCCACGCTCTGAATAGGTGATATTGGGTGGGAGTAATTTTTCGTATTTTGTTGAGTTATGAACAATTTAGATTTTTGTAAATTTGATTGATCAATTGTGTTATTTTATCGGTTATTCAGAGGTAGAAATTAATTGTCTCTAAGTTTAGAACTTGCTTTTATATCAAAAGTATTTATTTAATGAACATCAACTATATTCGATATTAAGAATTTTTTTATTGAAAATTTTTATGCAAGCATTTTGTGTAAGCGTGAATGTGACATCTTGAACCTTAAAGTATTTTAAAAAAAAAAAAAATATATATATATACTCTATTTGGAACCGCTGCGAATCTCTTTAAAACTAGTGCATTTTACCTTTTTATTTCAATTTGGGTTCAAGGTGTTACATTAGTGGTATCAGAGCAGGTATGTCCAATCAGACCGTGTGGGTGATGTGTCTATTGAGTTTTTTGTGTCCTTGTCAATTGTTTTGTTTTATTTTTTACTGTTGTTCATTAGGTGTTTATTGAGCTTGTATTATGTGTTATGTGATAATTTTGTGAAATTAACTTGAATACGCGCTAAGTGGTGTGACTTTCATTGCATTGTACATTATATCACCTTGACATGTTTCCAAATTGCATTAGTGAAATTTAATCAGACTTAAAAGGGTTAAGATAAACTGTGCAAACCATTGACACAAAATTCTAACTTGTTTTGCATTTGTATAAAAATGGTTATGTATGTGCATTTGTAGCTAAAAATAGTTAGTTTAAAGATTGCAAGCATAAAAGTAGTTAGTTTAAATATTGCAATGTAGTTAAAGACATGCTGATTTATAAAAGAGTTTATTTTGGCGTGTTCATACATGTTTAAATTTATTTTTGGTAACTCTGTTATTTGATTATGTGTGGATAGTTACTCGTTATTTACATTTTTTTTTTGTTACCTGGATGATTCTTGTCATTCTTTGTACTATTATTATCACTATAATATTTTGATAATCCACTATTGATTCTTGTTCTTAGTTATGTTTATTTATGCTTGTGATATTTGAGATTTTCTTTTGTTATTATTATTTGTTTTGTAAAGTTTGTTAGATATATATGTCAAGTAGGGAAATTCTACTATCGTGAACCACTGCTTAAAAGTCATTGAAATCTAATGATGATGAATTACACTCCTTGGAAGTATGATTTAACGGCTAAGATGTTGACTTGATTGATGTTTGTTAAGTTTTGAAGGACATACTCATTTTCCTTGTTTATTTTGAATTGACATTGATCTAATAATTGCCTAGGCCGTAAAATTTGGGAAGAAATTATAATATTATACTTTCCATCATCATTAGTGGTTCAAGTGAATTTTAAACACCTGTCCACAAAGTGGTCCGCCATAGCATTTTTCATGTGGAGTATTTGGACACTAAAATTTTGAAATTTCTAAGAACTTTTTGACTTGAAACGATGTCGTGACGTGCATATATCAAAGAGAAAATTGAATAACTTGTTGTAGTAGATTGAGATAAAGATGAGTATGTTTATGTAATACTATATGGAAGTTTTATGTTTGAGTTTAAAGATTGTTTGCTTTTACTTCATATATTTCAAATTTTGCGAACTGCAAAGATTCCTTACTCCTTGTGGTTTCTTTTGCTTCTTGTTTATGCCTTTTCATTCTGATTTTGTTGTGTAGTAATGTTTTTGTTTAAATGCATGTCAACGAATAAGTGTGCCTTTTCCAATGTTATTGAGTATGTCATGCACTTGTCCGCCAAGATTTGTGACCTTACTGTCTTGTTCCCCTGTATCAAATAAATAGTTTGAATTTGCACTCATGAATGATCTGTGTTGTTCCTGTTATTGTAACATTACTTTCTTTCTATATTGAAATGTCATCCATCATTTATCAGATTCCTTATACTTTGTTATGATTATGAATCTACCTCCAAATGTTTCATTAAAAAAAGTATATAGTGTGTGTTTGTTTGGATCTAATTTAGTTAGATGATAACTAGTTTGATTGTGTTCATTTTCCACACTTGTATTGAAATCGTTGGAAATAGTAATTATCGATGCTTCCATGAATGAATAAAACTTCAGTGATCTCAACCTTTTTCTTTGTTGATTTCTTCCTATAGATGTATGTGCATTACTCTCTCTGGACTTAAATGTAAATAGAAAGGGAATGTATTTGGTCTTGATTTGAAACTAAATACATTTAACTTTTTGCTTACTTTTAAGATTAGATAGAGTACTATATATATACATATTATAATGAGGTGTTGCTTTTCAAGAGCAACTCACTTTTAAAGCAATTTGTGATTACTTTTCTGATTAGTGAAAGAAAAGAGTATCGGTTTCTTTCACCTATTGCAAATCTGAACCAGCGTTTACTTTAATGAACTTTGAAATCCTTATTATTTGTTTTGTTTTTGTACCTTCTTATTTGTGCATATTGTTGGTATATATGACCTCGTAATAAGCGGAATATATCAGAATGTATCAGTTCTTTATGAAATTAATCAATTTCATACACACAGCGGAAATTAATTTGTGGCATACAAGATTAGCAAGTTTTATTAGATTGATATGAGATTAACTAAGATGCATACAAGTCAAATTATCAGATTAAACAATATTACTTATAACAGAATATGTTTAACATGCATCTAACATTAATCACATATACAGATATATCAAGATAGTAAATCAAAGGAGTTAAGGGTTAGAGAAGATTGCACCAAGAATTTATACTGGTTCAGTTGTCAACTTGACAACCTACATCCAGTCCTGCAAATCCAAACGGATTTCAGATTTTCTTCTCCAATAGAAAGAATCAATTACAGATTGTCCAGTTTCCTTCCCGAAACCTATCTATCTTAATGATCTCTTTCCTATTGATCACCCTCTGATCCTTGTAGATACTCGACAACCTAACACAGAATCAAAGTACAACTCTTTCTTGTTGAGCACTCTCACCCAAGAAAGTAGTCACCAGTTTCTAGCTGGATTTTCTCGCTTTCGTTTTTGTTTCAAAGAATTATTACAAACAGAATTAAGGAAGAACAACAAGTAGTCTTCAATCTTGGTCAAATGTGGCTTCTCACAATTCTGGATATTCAAAGATTGTTTATGAGAACCCTTGTCTTTCAAGATCACTTTTCCAGCTATCTTTTTGATCGTTGATAATCCTCTTTTTCTTTTTGATCTGAAAAAGTAATCTCAGTGTATTAACCAAGTGTTATTGTATATCAAGAATATTCAAAGTATATTTCAGATTGATATCATTATCATTATTATTATTGAAAGACAGATTGAAGACAGTTTATATAGTTTCTGAAAAACATATGAATCAATCGATTTACCAATCGATTTCATAAAGTGAAAAAACAGTCTAATCGATTTGCCAATCGATTATCGTGTGTCTTGTTTTTCTTGAATCTTGAAACTATATAAGCCAATCGATTTACCAATCGATTCTTTAAACAATAATTTTCAGTGATTATGTTAAGACTGATATGAATCGATTTCGTAATCGATTGCAGATGTTATGTTCAAACTGAGACACATATCAATCGATTCCATAATCGATTTATCAAGCCTTCATAATCGATTAACAAATACTTAAAATCGATTTGGTCACATGCTCAGAGTTCACTGGGTTTTCAAAAGGTTCTGTCAATCGATTTGCCAATCGATTGTGTTTAAGTCAGTGACTCAGCTATTTTGATACTAATCGACGTGCCAATCGATTTGTATGTATTTGTCTGAAAACGTTCTTACCTGGGATTTGGTTCAATCGATTTCCCAATCGATTTCGACCAAATTTAACTTGATTGAAATATTACAACATAGATTGTCCAATCGATTTGTATGTCACAGGAAAAGTTATTTTGCAAGTGATTTTTCAGTAATCGATTTGCCAATCGATTACCCTTAAAACTGGGGTATCACTGTGACTTGGCCAATCGATTTCCCAATCGATGTATTTCAATCAGGTTTACTTTGTGAGATGTATAATCGATTTGTCAATCGATTACCCTCAAAACTGGGGTGCTACTGACTTGTGCAATTTCAATTTCTAATTTAGTCAGTCGATTGCCCAATCGATTATACCAACACAAACAGTTGTGTTTCCTTACACCCTTGTCATGAAATCGATTTCCCAATCGATTTGCTTTAGTCAAAAGTCAACTTTTGTTGATTTCTTGTGTTTCAAGCAACCTGTTCCAAGTGTGTAGGATTTGATTGTTGTTCCTGAAATCTTGCTCAATTCAAATATTAGATTTATCATGTATTGTATGAACATTGTTGAATTATTAATTATGTCAAAATTAGGAATCAAAGGATCAAAATCCAACAATCTCCCCCTTTTTGGCATAATTGACAATTCATACAATTGTAACTTGAGCATTTCAAAACAACAAGCATAAGTGTATTATAAACTACATTATTAATTGTTATTAAGTATCAGAGCAAACTATATCATAAAGTATCAAAGCAATAACAACATGCAAACAAAACATCCTCAATGCAACTGTCAAGTTATAATATTTCTCCCCCTTTGTCAGTTAAGTCAAAAAGGTAGAAACAATTTCTCCCCCTATGTTAAAGAACATATGCATTGGGTTTGAAACATATAACATATTGCATCAGAAACAATGAAGTTTACATGTATAAAGGCAAAATCAATCAATGCAATTAATGAGCAACTTAGATGATTAAGCCAAAAAGATATAGCATTTATAAAAAATTCATCATACATCACAGAATTATAACAGGTCAAAGCAAAACAGTATGAAACCTAAGGGTCCTAATCACCTAGTGTGGGCTGGTCCTCACTATCATCTAAGGGAGAGGTTGAGACCGCTGTATTAACCTCAGCAGGTGTCTCCTCACCGTGAGTCGCAGGGTTAACTAGGGGTTTGGGTTAGGTTCATCTGCAGCTTGGCGACCAATCTCCGCGACGTCTTCAAATGACAGTTTGATGCCGAGGTGTGTCTGAATCGCATCCACATCTTGAACAACCGAGTTCAAGGAGGCTTGCATAGTCCTTAAACTTGCTTCCAATCTGGCCTGAGATTCCAACACTTTGGCATTGTGTGCCATCTGAGCTTCAATGAATTCTAATATTCTGTTCACAAAATCAGGAGTAGCAGATTCAGTGACTGGTGGAGGCTGAGACGGAGGTTGAGGTTGGGGCTGGACAGGGTCAGCAGCTGCTTGAGGTCTTATCCATTTACCATGTAACCGTTTCAACTGCATCTGATTCACAATCGATTCACCAAACACCAATGTCGTCTTAGCAGATTCCTCATTTCCAAATGAGACCTTGAAGTGTTTGAGAATCTTAGTGATCAACTGTGGATAAGGCAGCATCAGCTTGCTTTGAGATGCTTCCAACATGTGCCTTAGCACAATCCAACACCAGCTCATCCTTAACTCTTTGGATAAGCCCCACAGCAGTATGATGTCCAACTTCTGGACTACTGCATGATTTCCCGATCGTGGAACCAGCATACGCGTCAAAGCATACATCAACATCCTCTGTTGAACCTTCATCTGACCAATGGGCAGTGAAATCGATTCAACAAACCCATCAACCATCAGGTCTTTAACTGCGGTATGCCTATCAAGTGTTTCTTCCCAACCTTCATCGGCAGTGTCGGCTTCTGTGCTGCCATCAATAGATTTGCCGTAGAAAGGCAATCCAGATAAAGTTGAGAAATCATCAAAAGTCATTGTAATCCTTTTTCCTTTAACTGAAGCAGTAAAACCTTCTTCAGTCATCTTAAATGTAGAATAAAACTCCCTGATCAGCCTTGGATAGCTGTCAAGTGTAGAAGACAGAAAACTTTCCAATCCATGAAACCTGAGGTGGTTCTGAAAAGTGAATTCCACAACATCAAAATACTCAAAATCCATGGTTCTAGCTTCATGAATCTTCCTTTTTGCGAAGTCTGTAGACAGGGATGGTTGTACCTCCTTTTCCTTAGGTGCAGAGATTTTCTTAGGAGGTGGAGAAGAATTAGGCTTCTTCTTCCTTTTCTGAGTAATCTCTTTCATGGCATCAGCCATGAGCTTTTCAGTAGGAGGTTCCTTCCGTTTCTTCGACTTTTCCTGGACTGGGGCAGGAGCTTTTCCTTTATCTTTTGCAAGTATTTTATGAGTTGGGATGGGTACTCTTTTTGTCAAAGTTGGGGGTGGTGATGGTGTTTCACTGGTGGAAGAAGATGATGGAGATGGAGTGCGTGCTTGAGTCTGTTTTACACGGGCCATATTCAACAATTTTGTGTAGATTCGAAGTAGTAGAGTGTAGAATGCAGATTCAAACAAATGCAGAGACAGAAGAATGAAGAACACAAGAGAAAAGCAGAGAAACTCTGGAAAACATAGTGTAGAAATCGATTTTGAACTGTTCCTTTTATACTCTTGACCTAGTAAATCGATTTCCCAATCGATTAGGTTACCGTTGCTGGGAATCCTCAATCGATTCAGTAATGATGAAGTCCAACGGCTAGTAATTTTGGAGTAACGGTCATATTTCAAATCGATGTTCAAATCGAATTCCAGTTTTACTTAATCGATTCCCAAATCGATTGTCTTAAGGTTGAACACTTAGCTAATCGATTTCCAAATCGATGCTCGTGAAGGTTAAAAAAAAAATTTCTGAAATTTTGAATCCTGGGCTAAGGTAATCGATTTCCAAATCGATTTTATAAACCATTTACCAAGCTGGTAATCGATTTCCAAATCGATTTAACTGGAAAACATTACTGAAAGGTACCAGAATCAACAAAAACTCATACTTCACTAGGATCAATGATCCCTAGTTTCATCCTTATGTTCAAAAAACTTTCTTTTGGCAATGCTTTTGTGAAGATATCAGCTAATTGTTCTGTAGTGTTCACATACTCAAGTTTGATAACTCCATTCTGAAAGTGGTCTCTTATGAAGTGATGCCTTACCTCAATGTGTTTTGTCTTGAATGCATTACTGGGTTCTTGGTTATGCTGATAGCACTTGTGTTATCACACATGATCGGCACTGTTCCCAAATTGACACCGAAGTCCATTAAATGCTGTTTCATCCACAAAATTTGAGCACAACAGCTCCCAGCTGCTATGTATTCAGCTTCTGCAGTAGACAATGCAATACTTGTTTGCTTCTTACTGAACCAAGATACTAGAGAATTACCAAGCAGATGACAAGTTCCTGAAGTACTCTTCCTGTCAAGTTTACAACCAGCAAAGTCTGAGTCTGAATAACCAACCAAAGTACAAGTTGAACCTTTTGGATACCACAAACCAAGACTTTTAGTACCTACTAAGTATCTGAAAATTCTCTTTACTGCACTGAGGTGAGATTCCTTCGGATTCGATTGATACCTTGCACACATACAAACACTGAACATAATATCTGGTCGGCTTGCTGTAAGGTAGAGCAGAGATCCAATCATACCACGAAATCTAGTGACATCTACAGGCTTACCCTTCTCATCTCGGTCTAAGAAATTTCCTTGACTCATGGGTGTATCAATGGACTTAAGTTTATCAAAGTTAAATTTCTTTATCAAATCAGAACAATATTTAGACTGACTAATGAAAATGCCTTGCTTGCTTTGGTTAATTTGAAATCCCAAGAAATATGACAGTTCACCCATCATTGACATTTCAAATTTACCTTTCATTAAATTTTCAAATTCTTTGCAAAGTTTATCATTTGTTGATCCAAATATTATGTCATCAACATAAATTTGGACCAGCAAGATGTCATTTTCAGTAGTTTTTGTAAAGAGTGTCTTATCAACATTTCCTCTTGAAAAATTTTGTTGAATGAGGAAAGTGCTGAGTTTCTCATACCAAGCTCTTGGAGCTTGTTTCAACCCATAGAGGGCCTTTGAGAGTTTATACACATGGTTAGGAAAATCTGGATTTTCAAAACCTGGTGTTTGACTCACAAAAACTTCCTCTTGGAGGTCTCCATTGAGAAAGGCACTCTTCACATCCATTTGATATAGATTGAAGTCCATGATACATGCATAAGCCAATAAAATTCTTATGGCTTCTAGTCTAGCTACTGGGGCATAGGTCTCATCAAAGTCTATTCCCTCCTCTTGACTATAACCCTTTGCAACTAATCTGGCTTTATTCCTAGTTATCACACCATTCTCATCTAACTTATTTCTGAACACCCACCTAGTTCCTATAACATGCTTACCCTCTGGCCTAGGTACCAAGTTCCACACCTTGTTTCTCTCAAACTGGTTTAACTCCTCTTGCATAGCAAGTATCCACTCACTATCTAAAAGGGCTTCCTTAATGTTTTTAGGTTCAATCTGAGATACAAAGGCTGTAAAGTTACAAAACTGACTAAGGCTTCTCCTAGTTGCAACACCTTTAGAGATATCGCCTATAATGTTGTCTAAAGGGTGGTTTCGGTTGAACTTCCATTCCTTAGGCAACTCACAGGTTTCTATAGGTTCTACAGGGTTTGCACTAGTTGGAGGGTCAGCTATAGGTTGTTCTAGTGGTTCAGATTCTACAACATCATCATCCAAAATGTCAATAACCTTAGAAGAAGTTTTGTTCAAGTTTTCTGTAAAAGATTCATCAAACTTTACATGAACTGACTCTTCTATGGTTTTTGTTCTTTTGTTGTAGATTCTATAGGCCTTACTAGTTTGGGAATATCCTAAAAAGATACCTTCATCTGCCTTAGGGTCAAACTTTCCTAGGTGTTCTTTGCCATTGTTTAAAACAAAGCATTTACAACCAAAGATTCTAAAGTAGGACAGGTTTGGTTTTCTACCCTTGTAAAGCTCATAGGGTGTTTTCCTAAGCAGGGGCCTAATGAGAACTCTATTCACAACATGGGTGGCTGTACTAATTGCATCTGCCCAAAAGTACTTAGGTAGGTTGGAGTCCTTAAGCATGGTCCTAGCTAACTCTTCTAGGGATCTATTTTTCCTCTCCACTACCCCATTCTGCTGTGGTGTCCTAGGAGCTGAATAGATGTGGTTGATTCCATTTGCTTTCACAATAATTTTGAAATAAGATCATTTTGGAATTCACCTCCATGATCACTTTTTATTGAAACAATTTTCAGATCATTCTCATTTTGTACTAAAGCAGCAAACTTTTTGAAAACAGAGAATGTATCACTTTTATGAGCTAAAAAGTAAGTCCATGTGAATCTAGAATAATCATCAACCAGCACATATCCATACAGGTTTCCACCTAAACTCTTAACTTGGGCAGGTCCGAAAAGGTCCATGTGAACTAGTTGTAAAACTCTATTTGTTCTAACCAAGTCTATAGAGGGAAATGGAGTCTTAACCAGTTTACTTTTCTCACATGCATCACACAGTCTATCTTTAGAGAACTTCCTATTTGGTAGACCTAAGACTAACTGTTTGCTGACAAGTTTATTCAAATGATTTATGTGTATATGAGCAATTCTTTTATGCCAAAGCCATGTTTCATCTGAGTTGGATAACAAGCAGCATACAGCACTAGGTACAGAATTGAAATCCAACATGTAGATGTTGTTAATTCTGTCCCCAATCAGCTTTATGTGTTTGTCATCTTTATGCTCAATAATGCAAGATTGTGATGAAAAACTTACTTGAAAACCTTTGTCACATAGCTGGCTTATACTCAGTAAGTTGTGCTTTAATCCTTCAACATACAGCACGTTTTTGATTACTGCAGTTGATTCATCGCCTACATCACCAACTCCAATGATTTTTCCTCTGTTGTTATCACCCATATTTTGACAAAGCCTCCTTCCTTTAATGTCAGGGACAGGAATTTGGATTTGTCACCAGTCATGTGCTTTGAGCATCCGCTATCTAAATACCATGAGTGTTTTGTGGATGTCAAGCACACCTGCAATACAAAATCAGAATTTTGTTTTAGGTCCCCAATTTAAATTGGGTCCTGGTTGGTTAGTGTCAAACACAGATTTCTTTTCTATCCAAACTAACTTCCATCCTTGATTGGCTAATTTTTTAAATTTGCAATTAGACACAAAATGTCCCTTTCTGCAACAGAAATGACATCTGCCATCAAAGGATGAATGTTTATTTGGTTTAGTAAAGATGTCATACATACTCTTAGCAATAGCAGATTTTTGACCATGTTTGACATTCCTGGTTTGCATATAACCAATACCAGATCTGTTTTTATTTTTTCTTTTGACATGCATATTTGGTGTATATCCTAAACCAGATTTTTCATGAACATGTCTTTGATTGCTAAGTATGACATTTAGCTTATCTTTACTATTTGCAAAATTTAATAAATCAGATTTTAATGATGCAACAGTATTTTCAAGTTCAATGCACTTTGCAGATTTTTCCTGTGAATCCTTTTTCAGTTGTTCACATAAATTTTCAATTTCTTTATGTTCAACATTCATTTGTTCAAGCATTTTCTTTGTGCTTAACAACTGTTTTATGGAATTCACATAATCATCATGCAGTTCATTGAAAGCTTCTTGTAGTTCATCATATGTTGGATTAGATTGTGAACTAACCTCATTTTCTGATTCTGAATCTGTATCTGCCATGAGACACAAGTTGACTTCTTCTTCATCAGAAGATGCAGAGGATTCATCGTTATCATTCCATGCAATATAAGCTTTTCTGGTTTTGGTGACTGGTTCCTTGCCTTTTGATTTTTGTAGCTCTGTTCTTGTTTTGCAGTTTGTAGCATTCTGACTTTATGTGACCAGTTTTACCACATTCATAGCATGTAATGGTCTTGTTGTCAGTAGTCTTTGAGCTAGATGGTTTTCTGAATTTGTTGTCTTTCTTTCTTCAGAAACTTCTTGAATTTCTTGACAAGCAACCCGATTTCCGGCTCTTCAGATTCACTACTGGATTTATCTGAGCAGCTATCTGATTCGGTTTTCGATTGCTGAGCTTGAACCTTCAGGGATAGTCCTTTCTTTTTGCGACTTTCCATCTCTGATTCGTCCAGTGATGTAATTCCATCTCATGTTCTCTTAGTTTTCCAAACAAAGTTGCAGTCGTCATCTTTGCTAGATCTTTAGATTCTGCTATGGCTGTTATCTTTGGCTGCCATTCTCTGGTTAGACATCTCATAATTTTTCCAATCTGCTGTTCATTATCCACTTGCTTTCCCAATGCATGAAGATTATTCACAATGTGTGTGAATCTGGTTTGCAGATCACTGATGGATTCGTCCCTTTTCATGCTGAATAATTCATATTCGTGCATCAGTGTGTTTACGCGAGCTCTCTTCACGTCTGTGGTTCCTTCATGTGTTTCTTGAAGAATGTCCCACATTTCTTTTGCTGACTTGCAGTTTGACACTCTAAAAAATTCTTCTGCACAAAGAGCAGATGTTATAATGTTCTTAGCCTTTGCATTATAACCTACCTTTTTCTTGTCATCATCTGACCAGTCGGCTCTAGGCTTGAGAATCATTGAGTCATTCGTTCCTGCAATCTTGGGAATATATGGACCGTTTTCAACAGCGTCAAGGATGTCTATGCCACTAGCTTCCAAGAAGATTAGCATCCTGTGCTTCCAGTACATATAAGCTGTTCCGTTGAAAGCTGGAGGTCTTGCTAACGATGCGCCTTCTCCCAGAAAATCGTTTGAGGCCATAGTGATTTTATGAGTGTTACCTCTCGAAAAGTTAGGCTCTGAGGCCAATTGTTGGTATATATGACCTCGTAATAAGCGGAATATATCAGAATGTACTCGGTTCTTTTATGAAATTAAATCAATTTCATACACACAGCGGAAATTAATTTGTGGCATACAAGATTAGCAAGTTTTATTATATTGATATGAAATTAACCAAGATGCATACAAGTCAAAATAACAGATTAAACAATATTACTTATAACAGAATATGTTTAATATGCATCTAGTTTTAATCACATATACAAATATAGCAATACAGTAAATCAAAGGAGTTAAGGGTTAGAGAAGATTGCACCAAGAATTTTATACTGGTTCAGTTGTCAACTTGACAACCTACATCCAGTCCTGCAAATCCAAACGGATTTCAGATTTTCTTCTCCAATAGAAAGAATCAATTACAGATTGTCCAGTTTCCTTCCCGAAACCTATCTATCTTAATGATCTCTTTCCTATTGATCACCCTCTGATCCTTGTAGATACTCGACAACAACCTCAAAGTACACACTCTCAAAGTAGTCACCAGTTTCTAGCTGGATTTTCTCGCTTTCGTTTTTGTTTCAAAGAATTATTACAAACAGAATTAAGGAAGAACAACAAGTAGTCTTCAATCTTGGTCAAATGTGGCTTCTCACAATTCTGGATATTCAAAGATTGTTTATGAGAACCCTTGTCTTTCAAGATCACTTTTCCAGCTATCTTTTTTGATCGTTGATAATCCTCTTTTTCTTTTTTGATCTGAAAAAGTAATCTCAGTGTATTAACCAAGTGTTATTGTATATCAAGAATATTCAAAGTATATTTCAGATTGATATCATTATCATTATTATTATTGAAAGACAGATTGAAGACAGTTTATATAGTTTCTGAAAAACATATGAATCAATCGATTTACCAATCGATTTCATAAAGTGAAAAAACAGTCTAATCGATTTGCCAATCGATTTATCGTGTGTCTTATTTTTTCTTGAATCTTGAAACTATATAAGCCAATCGATTTACCAATCGATTCTTTAAACAATAATTTTCAGTGATTATGTTAAGACTGATATGAATCGATTTTCGTAATCGATTGCAGATGTTATGTTCAAACTGAGACACATATCAATCGATTCCATAATCGATTTATCAAGCCTTCATAATCGATTAACAAATACTTAAAATCGATTTGGTCACATGCTCAAGAGTTCACTGGGTTTTCAAAGGTTCTGTCAATGATTTGCCAATCGATTGTGTTTAAGTCAATGACTCAGCTATTTTTGAACTAAATCGACGTGCCCAATCGATTTGTATGTATTTGTCTGAAAAACGTTCTTACCTGGGATTTGGTTCAATCGATTTCCCAATCGATTTCGACCAAATTTAACTTGATTGAAATATTA
>PGTU02016606.1:0-18093 GCA_002896215.2 Cicer echinospermum | reverse complement strand
AAAAAAGGATTGATTTATTCCTACGGTATGTCTGCTACTAATACTATTAAAATTATTTTATTTATTTTATTACTAATTGTGAGTCTAATTATTAATACTATTAAATTAAATTTAAAGTCCCATCTTTATTAACTATTCAATTGAAACTTACAATAAAACTATAATTTAATTTTACTAATTCATGAAATAGATATAATTGCAATTCCTAAATTTTTAAATTTTAGCACTAAAGTATGTATCCCTTGTGGCAACATTAAAATAAATTTAGAACAAATTAACTTATTATAAAATATATATTTCATCAAATGAAACCTTAACACTACTGATCTTGCATAATTTAATATAATATTTAGTATTTTCATTTTCAATAAACTTTCTAAAAAAGTGAGCATACCTAAGGATGGCTGGTTGAGACCAATATCAAGTGTGAATGCAGTGCATGAAACATTAATATTGGATTGCAACCAACCGAAGAATGTTGAGTCAATACATTTCAGCGAAACGCATATTACAATACGTTTTTTTAACCCTTTACAGCGCTTTTTCAAAAATAAGCGCTGTGGAAACGCGCTGTAAATGAATACAACAGCGCTTTTAAAAAGCGCTATAAAACATGTAAATTGGTAACACCCCGTTTTCAAAAGCGAGGGTATTTTTTTTTTTTTTGCGAAAGAATTTAAAATAAAGCAGAGAAATAAATAAAGAAACCTTTGGATAAATTATTGAGTCATTATAATTTACAGCAGCGGAAAAGTTACTCCAATTATATAAATCCAAACCATTTACCCAACAACAATGGTACATGTAACCCATCGAAAATAACATGTCAGCTGACAATATTAGTATAGGTACAGTCTTCCATTTTAAAATAGATGCAATACAAAAGAAAGACATCTGTATCTCTCTATCCAACCTAATCTGATCATTTACAAACACAACTAAACACCCTGACTGATCTCCACGCGTCCCGTGAGATCCCCTATCGTAGCTGCAGTCAAGCGTTCCATTCTCCATTTCCGTCCGTAGGGTACGAACCGGTAAGATCGTCCTGACTCTCATCTGAGGGCAAAGCCCAGATTTCCACAATAATGTGTAAAGTCACCAACCGAAAACAAACAGTTAACACATAACATTTAAGTTTTAAATGCTAAAATAACTTTTCAACTAAGCATGCACCTTAGCAGGATTTTCAATATGCGAAAAGTTCATACAATACTTGCCAGTTTAAATGAAAGTAAAAATGAGTTCTCAATCCCCTAATTATAACATAACAAATCAAGACATGGATAGTTTCATGAGCCAAACAGTCATACAACTAAAACTGAGGATTTTCACTGAGCAATCGATTAGGCAATCGATTGGGGTGAAGGATTTTGATGAAACAGAATCCTGGGCTGAAATCAATCGATTGGGAAATCGATTGAGTGAGTACTGAGCCCCTGATTAATACCAATCGATTTCCAAATCGATTTCCTGAAGTTTTTAGTGAAATTTTGAACTCTGGCTTTGATTCAATCGATTGGGAAATCGATTGACAGGTAGCTGAGCCCCCCTGACTTAATGGCCAATCGATTAGGCAAATCGATTTCGTAAACTGAATTTTGAAAACTGATTACAAAATCGATTGGCTAATCGATTTTGTCCATTGGCCAAGTCCCTGTTTACTATCCAATCGATTGGGAAAATCGATTTACCTGTGTATTCTTCAAAAAATTCATAAACTAACTCAATCACATTCATGCATAATCCCCAATCTTAACACTTAACAACTGATAACACAATTACTACGAACATCATGGATTTCGAAATGGGTTGCAATCAAACATGTTATCACCAAATTCCAAAACATAACACTTACATTTATAACACATTACTACACAAACAAAATGAACCACACAGTTCACAAATCAACAGGGTGTAGTCTCTCGCGGACCAAACACAATTCCCTCAGGAACGAAGTCGAAACGTACTACCTATACGGGTCCGTACCGTTTACCGAGGTGCCACCTATCCGGGTCAGCACAACTTACCAAAACATACACGAGTAAACGAGACATTAAGAGATTCCCCATTCTTAATTTCTCATCTAACTTAAACCAGGGCGTAGTCTCTCACGGACAAACCTCTGCGCAGTCTCTCACAGACAAACGCAATTCCCGCAGAACGTAAGTCGTAAACGTACTACCTATCACGGGTCCGTACCGTTTACCGAGGTGCCACTATCCCGGGTCAGCACAACTTACCAAACACAATTCCCTAGGAACGTAAGTCGTTAAACGTACTACCTATCACACCATTCCGTACTGTCATTTACCGAGGTGCCACCCATCCCGGGTCAGCACGACTTACCAAACGTAAATCGTAAACAGTAACTGCCTATCACGGGCCGTACTTTACCAAGGTGCACCTAAACATTTCAGCAGATTTACCGAAAACAACACATAAAAAAAGCGAGACATTAAGGTCAGCAACGATTCCCAGATTATCTTAATTCTCATTTACTTAACGATTTTTCAAGACAAAAATTCAGTAAGCGAGACATTAAGAGATTCCCCATTCTTAATACTCATTTAACTTGAAACAATTTCAAACGAACATTAAATATTAAGTAATTCCGAGGAAATAAGAGACCGAGACTAAGAGATTCCCCATTCTTAACTAAACATTTCCCAACAAATATAAGTACCGAGACGAGATTCCCCATTCTTAACGCCCAGTTAACTTAAACATTTTTTCTTTATCAAACAAATATATAAGTAACCGAGACATAAGAGATGTCCCATTCTTAACGCCCAGTTAACTTAAAACGGTTTTTCAAAACCAAAATATTTAAGTAACCGAGACATTAAGAGATTCCCATTCTTAACGCCCAGTTTAACTTAAACGATTTTTCTTTAAAACAAATATTAAGTAACCGAGACATTAAGAGATTCCCATTCTTAACGTCCAGTTAACTTAAACGGTTTTCAAAAAACAAAATATTAAGTAACCGAGACATTAAGAGATTCCCCATTCTTAACGCCCAGTTAACTTAAACGATTTTTCTTTAAAACAAAATAATTTAAGTAACCGAGACATTAAGAGATTCCCTCTCCTTAACGTCCAGTTAACTTAAACGGTTTTCAAAACAAAATATTAAGTAACCGAGACATTAAGAGATTCCCCATTCTTAACGCCCAGTTAACTTAAACGATTCTTTTAAAACAAAATATTAAGTAACCGAGACATTAAGAGATTCCCTCTCCTTAACGTCCAGTTAACTTAAACGGTTTTCAAAACAAAATATTAAGTAACCGAGACATTAAGAGATTCCCCATTCTTAACGCCCAGTTAACTTAAACGATTTTTCTTTAAAACAAAATATTAAGTAACCGAGACATTAAGAGATTCCCCCTCCTTAACGTCCAGTTAACTTAAACGGTTTTCAAAAACAAAATATTAAGTAACCGAGACATTAAGAGATTCCCCATTCTTAACGCCCAGTTAACTTAAAACGATTTTTCTTTAAAACAAAATATTAAGTAACCGAGACATTAAGAGATTCCCCATTCTTAACGCCCAGTTAACTTAAACGATTTTTCAAACAAACGCACATTAAGTAAACGAGACATTAAGAGATTCCCCATTCTTAATACTCATTTAACTTAATTTTTCAAATTTCACACCACACAAACTCAACAAATTCTCACATCAAAACATATCAATTCATTATTCACAAATCCAACCATACACATATCAAATTTCATCAATATCAATTAAAGCATGTCAAAAACAACGAACACAAATCGACACAATCCACTACTCAAAACACACAAGTTTCATTTACCCAAAATCTTACACAATGACTTCAAATTCATTTACCACGAACCATTCATCAATAAAACAAAACCTAACTCTAAGGTTTTACCCATAACGCATTAGTTTCGTTTTTCCCCAAATCGATACATTAAACCCTAACAAATTCCTTCCCACACAACCACAGATAAGTCCTAATGCAAACTAGAAGTTTGGAAAGGAGCCCTTACCTTCGCGTTAACTCTAACGTGCGTTTCCGGTACCGCGAGCAAATCCGGTAAAAAAAATCTCCGCTCGCAACGTCGCCTCCAAATTGGTCCCCTAGCACCGTAGCGTGGTAGTGAGCAACTTTCCCTTCTAACTCTTCGCGGAATGAAGCTTGGATCTAGAAGAAACGGAGGGGTTTGTGTTTGGATCTCAAAACCGTTTTTTCTTCGTTTTCGAATCAAAGAGGAAGAGTGGAGTTGCGAAAACCTTGATCTAACTCTCACCAACCTTGGGTCACTAGCTTTGAAGAAAAGGAAGCAACGAAAACGAAAAATGGAGAAGGATGGATTTTGGTTTCACGGTGGTCTGAGGAAGGAGATGGAAAATTGGAAATTTCCTTCCTTTCTTTTCTTTCCTTTGTTTTTCCTTTCTTCCTTTTTCCTTCCTTCCTTTATATACTATTTTCTTTTCCTTTTCCTTCCTTCTAGTTTTCCTTTCTTTTCCCTCCAAACAAACATATAAAAATATAATAAATATAACTTAACAAATATCTCAAAATCTAGATATTTATTAAATTACCGTTTCACCCGAAACGCATAAAATTAACCGTAAAGTATTCACCGCAGTTAATTTCAATTTATTTATCGACGAGAAATTCTATTGGCATCGAAATATCTTTTTGATTATAAAACTCCAAAAATATTATTAACTTTGGCTTAAGAGCCTCCGAGCCAAAATCCAAAATATACCAAAAATACATAAATGGTACTTTAAAATTATGGGTCTTACATTACTCCCCCCCTAAAATTAGTTTCGTCCTCGAAACTATGCATCGATAAATAACTCTGGGTGTCGTTCTCTCATCTGCTCTCCAACTCCCAGTCGCATCTCCAGTGATTGGGTTCCAAATCACCTTGACCAACGAAACATCCTTGGTCCTCAACCGCTTAATCTTCATGTCATCAATTCTCACGGGTGGTACTTCGAACGACAGGTTATCCTTTAGCTGGATTGTGTCTGGTTCGATCACGTGAGATGGATCTGCGAGATACTTCCTCAACTGTGACACATGGAACACGTCATGAATATTGGACAGTATCGGAGGTAATGCGATCCGATAAGCAACCAGCCCAATCCGTGCAGAAATCTGATATGGTCCAATGAATTTAGGAGTCAACTTCTTCGATTTCAAGGCTCTACCTACTCCAGTAGTAGGTGTGACTCTCAGAAATACATGGTCACCCTGTTCGAACTCCAAAAGTCTGCGACCCTTGTCCGCGTAACTCTTCTGGCGATCTTGTGAAGTCTTCATTTTCTCCTTGATCTTCCTTACTTTAGCTGTGGTCTGTTGCACCATCTCTGGTCCGACGATCATATTTTCACCGTCCTTATACCCACACAAGGGCGTTCGACACTTGCGCCCACAAAAGTCTCATCTGGAGCCATTCCAATACTTGCGTGTAAACTATTTGTTGTAGGTGAACTCAATCATAGCCTCGTTCCGAAGGCTTCGTGCAATGCTCCCAAAAATGTGATGTGAACTTCGGATCACGGTCTGATACAATACTCGATAGTACTCCATGTAATCTCTAAAGGTCGCAACACCCCAGCAGGTCGCTGATGTTCCACCTAGTACGGAACATCCACCCAGTACCAAACCTAAACACTAAGTATGACGCCGACACATTGAGTACAATGTATCATTACCAATGATAGGGCTTCCCATTCCTATCCAGAATGATCTTGGGTTATTGTAGAGGTAAACAATCAAATTAATCGAGAAGTCCCTATTCTGAATGGTTATTTGACAAGTAAACATGCATAATTTACTGTCAAAGTCTTAGCAGTAAAGTAGACACGGACAACTTCAAACAATTTACATAATCCATAGCAATGAAGGAATGGGTTGCCCCCGAATCAGAAAGTGTAGTTAAGAGGTTACCTGTAATCGCACAGTCATATTGAATCAGATCGCTAGATAAATCAGCGCCGACGCAATACACCTGTCCTCTAGCAGTAGGAAGAGTAATCCTAGCTACATCCACCATTGGTTCCACCTTCGGAGCCTCGCAATTCCTTGCAAAGTGCCCTGGTTTTTATGGCAATTGTAGCAAGTAGTACTGTTAAAGGTACAAGCATAAGCATAATGTCCTTCTTCTCCACATCGGAAACATCGTATACCTTGTCCCACTTGCCTCTCAAGGTCTTGGTTCCCTGGGTTATCCCGTCCCCCATTGTTATCATGTGGTCGATTATAAGATTTAGCAACCTGTTTTCCCTTGTTCTGATTCTTCGCCCGACTAGGTCCTCCTGAGTTAAATTCCCTCCTCGGCTAGCTCTCTTATTCTTCATATCCTCCACTTCTCTACATTTTTCCACAAGAACCTGGAAACGTTGAATTCCCAAGGGTAAGACAAAGTCTTGAATCTCATACTTTAGTCCGTCTTGGAAACGATGACACAAGAATGGCTCGTCAACCTCTTCACGGAAAAATCTGAAATGCCTTGATAGTGATTCAAACTTAGCAGCATGTTCGCCCACGGTCATGTTCCCCTGATGTAGTTTCAGGAAATCATCACCCAGTCTAGTCCTGGTACTCATCGGGAAGTATTTGTCGAAAAACTTCCCTTTGAAAGATTCCCAGTTCACCCCCTCGTGAGCTGATCTCATCAACGACCTTGTACTCCTCCACCAGTACTCAGCATCTCCTAGTAGCATATAAGTGGCATAGTTGACCCTCACTCCGCCTGACAGTTAATCATTTCGAAGATCTTCTCCACTTCTTGGATCCATTGACTTGCTTTCTCTGAATTCTCAGTCCCCTCAAACTTGGGAGGATTGTAACGACGAAAGTCTTTTAATCCTCTTGACTCTGCAGCACGGATCTCTCTTCCCCTCTTTTCGAGATCGCGTTGAGTCTTGGCAGCAGTCTGTGCAGCAACAGAAGCAGCCATGTTATTCATAGCCTCCGCCATTCGATCATTCCTACTGGCATTGGTTCTCGGAACGTCATTCCTCCTTGGCAGCATGGTTTCCCTAAAAAAAAACCATCATCAAGTAGAGTCTTAACACTACTTCAATAATTCTAAGAATAACTTCCGACCACAACCGCACATAATAATAATTATGAACTTGACAACTCAAACCACCTAAACCGACACATGATCAGATAACAACTCTCAACCTATAGGTTGACCTACAATCTATAACCAAGGTTCCACAGCCCCCAAAGAAACCAAACCTATGCTCTGATACCACAATGTAACACCCCGTTTTTCAAAGCGAGGGTATATTTTTTTTTTTCGAAAGAATTTAAAATAAAGCAGAGAAATAAATAAAGAAATGCCTTTGGATAAATAATTGAGTCATTATAAATTTACAGGCAGCGGAAAAGTTACTCCAATTATAAATCCAAACCATTTACCCAACAACAAATGGTACATGTAACCCATCGAAAATAACATGTCAAGCTGACAATATTAGTATAGGTACAGTCTTCCATTTTAAAATAGATGCAATACAAAAGAAAGACATCTGATCTCTCTATGCCAACCTAATCTGATCATTTTACAACACAAACTAAACACCCTGACTGATCTCCACGTGCCCGTGAGATCCCCCTATCGTAGCTGCAGTCAAGCGTTCCCATCTCCATTTCCGTCCGTAGGGTACGAACCGGTAAGATCGTCCTGACTCTCATCTGAGGGCAAAGCCCAGATTTCCACAATAATTGTAAAGGTCACCAACCGAAAACAACAGTTAACACATAACATTTAAGTTTTAAATGCTAAAATAACTTTTCAACTAAGCATGCACCTTAGCAGGATTTTCAATATGCGAAAAGTTCATACAATACTTTGCCAGTTAAAATGAAAGTAAAATGAGGTTCTCAATCCCCTAATTATAACATAACAAATCAAGACATGGATAGTTTCATGAGCAAACAGTCATACAACTAAAACTGAGGATTTTCACTGAGCCAATCGATTAGGCAATCGATTGGGGTGAAGGATTTTGATGAAACAGAATCCTGGGCTGAAATCAATCGATTGGGAAATCGATTGAGTGAGTACTGAGCCCCTGACTTAATACCAATCGATTTCCAAATCGATTTCCTGAAGGTTTTTAGTGAAATTTTGAACTCTGGCTTGATTCAATCGATTGGAAATCGATTGACAGGGTAGCTGAGCCCCTGACTTAATGGCCAATCGATTAGGCAATCGATTTCGTAAATGATTTTTGAAAAACTGATTACAAAATCGATTGGCTAATCGATTTTGTCCATTTGGCCAAGTCCCTGTTTACTATCCAATCGATTGGGAAATCGATTTACTTGTGTATTCTTTCAAAAATTCATAAACTAACTCAATCACATTCATGCATAATCCCAATTCTTAACACTTAACACTGATAACACAATTACTACGACATCATGGATTTCGAAATGGTATTGCAATCAAACATGTTATCACAAATTCCAAAACATAACACTTAGCATTTATAACACATTACTACACAACAAAATGAACCAACAGTTCACAAATCAACAGGGTGTAGTCTCTCGCGGACAAACACAATTCCCTCAGGAACGTAAGTCGTAAACGTACTACCTATCACGGGTCCGTACCGTTTACCGAGGTGCCACCTATCCCGGGTCAGCACAACTTACCAAAACATACACGAGTAAACGAGACATTAAGAGATTCCCCATTCTTAATTCTCATCTAACTTAAACCAGGGCGTAGTCTCTCACGGACAAACCCCTGCGCAGTCTCTCACGGACAAACGCAATTCCCGCAGGAACGTAAGTCGTAAACGTACTACCTATCACGGGTCCGTACCGTTTACCGAGGTGCCACCTATCCCGGGTCAGCACAACTTACCAAACACAATTCCCTCAGGAACGTAAGTCGTAAACGTACTACCTATCACGGGTCCGTACTGTTTACCGAGGTGCCACCCATCCCGGGTCAGCACGACTTACCAAACGTAAATCGTAAACGTACTGCCTATCACGGGCCCGTACTGTTTACCAAGGTGCCACCTATCCCGGGTCAGCACGATTTACCGAAACACACATAAAAAAAGCGAGACATTAAGAGATTCCCCATTCTTAATTCTCATTTAACTTAACGATTTTCAAGACAAAACATTCAGTAAATAAGTCATTAAGAGATTCCCCATTCTTAATACTCATTTACTGAAACGATTTTCAAAAACGAACATTAAGTAACCGAGACATTAAGAGATTCCCCATTCTCAACGCCCAGTTATCTTAAACAATTTTCCAAACAAAATAATAAGTAACCGAGACATTAAGAGATTCCCCATTCTTAACGCCCAGTTAACTTAAACGGTTTTCAAAACAAAATGTTAAGTAACCGAGACATTAAGAGATTCCCCATTCTTAACGCCCAGTTAACTTAAACGATTTTTCTTTAAAACAAAATATTAAGTAACCGAGACATTAAGAGATTCCCTCTCCTTAACGTCCAGTTAACTTAAACGGTTTTCAAAACAAAATATTAAGTAACCGAGACATTAAGAGATTCCCCATTCTTAACGCCCAGTTAACTTAAACGATTTTTCTTTAAAACAAAATATTAAGTAACCGAGACATTAAGAGATTCCCCATTCTTAACGCCCAGTTAACTTAAACGGTTTTCAAAACAAAATATTAAGTAACCGAGACATTAAGAGATTCCCCATTCTTAACGCCCAGTTAACTTAAACGATTTTTCTTTAAAACAAAATATTAAGTAACCGAGACATTAAGAGATTCCCCATTCTTAACGCCCAGTTAACTTAAACGACTTTTCACAAACAAACGCACATTAAGTAAACGAGACATTAAGAGATTCCCCATTCTTAATACTCATTTAACTTAATGGTTTTCAAATTTCACACCACACAAACTCAACAAATTCTCACATCAAAACATATCAATTCATTTATTCACAAATCCAACCATACACATATCAAATTTCATCAATATCAATTAAGAGCATGTCAAAAAACAACGAACACAAATCGACACAATCCACTACTCAAAACACACAAGTTTCATTTACCCAAAATCTTACACAATGACTTCAAATTCATTTACCACGAACCATTCATCAATATAAACAAAACCTAACTCTAAGGTTTTACCCATAACGCATTAGTTTCGTTTTTCCCCAAATCGATACATTAAACCCTAACAAATTCCTTCCCACACAACCACAGATAAGTCCCTAATGCAAACTAGAAGTTTGGAAGGAGCCCTTACCTTCGCGTTAACTCTAACGTGCGTTTCCGGTACCGCGAGCAAATCCGGTAAAAAAATCTCCGCTCGCAACGTCGCCTCCAAATTGGTCCCCTAGCACCGTAGCGTGGTAGTGAGCAACTTTCCCTTCTAACTCATCGCGGAATGAAGCTTGGATCTAGAAGAAACGGAGGGGTTTGTGTTTGGATCTCAAAACCGTTTTTCTTCGTTTTCGAATCAAAGAGGAAGAGTGGAGTTGCGAAAACCTTGATCTAACTCTCACCCAACCTTGGGTCACTAGCTTTGAAGAAAAGGAAGCAACGAAAACGAAAAATGGAGAAGGATGGATTTTGGTTTCACGGTGGTCTGAGGAAGGAGATGGAAAATTGGAAATTTCCTTCCTTTCTTTTTCTTTCCTTTGTTTTTCCTTTCTTCCTTTTTCCTTCCTTCCTTTATATACTATTTTCTTTTCCTTTCCTTCCTTCTAGTTTTCCTTTCTTTTTCCCTCCAAACAAACATATAAAAATATAATAAATATAACTTAACAAATATCTCAAAATCTAGATATTTATTAAATTACCGTTTCACCCGAAACGCATAAAATTAACCGTAAGGTATTCACCGCAGTTAATTTCAATTTATTTATCGACGAGAAATTCTAATTGGCATCGAAATATCTTTTTGATTATAAAACTCCAAAATATTATTAACTTTGGCTTAAGAGCCTCCGAGCCAAAATCCAAAATATACCAAAAATACATAAATGGTACTTTAAAATTATGGGTCTTACATAAATACAACGCGCGCTTGTTATACACATTTTACAGCGCTTCTTCACAAAAAAGCGCTGTAATATGCACCCATTATATGAGTTATGGGTGTGCATTTTACAGCGCTTTCTCAAAAAAGCGCTCTAAAATGCCCAACCATAATTTCATATATGGGTGGACATATTAGAGCGCTTTCTCAAAAAAGCGCTCTAATATGCCCAACCATAATTTCATACATGGGTGGGCATATTACAGCGTTTTCTCACAAAAGCGCTGTAATATGCCCACCCATAATTTCATATATGGGTGGGCATTTTACAGCGCTTTGTTGAGAAAGCGCTGTAAAATGCACACCCATAATTTCATATATGGGTGTGCATATTACAGCGCTTTCTCAAAAAAGCGCTGTAAAATGCCCAACCATAATTTCATATTATGGGTCTGCATTTTACAGCGCTTTTCTTGTACATTTTACAGCGCTTTCTCACGAAAGCGCTGTAAAAGGTGCATCATTAAAGCGCTTTAGAACAACATTTTACAGCGCTTTTTAAAAAAAAGCGCTGTAAAATGTGTGTTTTTTTTTTTAAACGCTGTAAATTAATTATTTGAAATGAAAGCGCTTTTTAGCTTTTTATGGCATTTTTTTTAAAAAGCGCTGTCTTTTATCTTTGTATCCAAAATTATTTTGATCCAAAATTATTTTGATCCAAAATCACTTCACAATCAGTGCACACAACAACAAAACATATTCAAATACCATAGGCAGTTCACACAATCAGTAGAACAGAAATCAGAACTCTGTAACTTTATTAACATATATGTAACTCTGTAATTTACAACCTAAGTAACTACATTCAGATACATATATACAACCTAATTTACAACCTAATTAACTACATTCAGATACTTATATATATATAACCTAATTTACAACCTAAACTACATTCAGATCCATATTCATGTTCATATATTGTGTCCTATGATCATTTACATATAATAACTAACAGAATATACATTATATGCACTAGCTACCATATAATATTCAGATCCCTTGCCCAGCAGCAAGCTATTTCCCAGAAAATCAAATAATTTTCAAGTCAAGCACGTACTGACACCATTCTTGCTTTAATTCCATCAGATCTTCCTCAGAATATGATGGACTGGAATTGGCAAAGTACTGCAACATAAAAATTGAACATATTATATTAAGTTAGTATCAAATATATAGATAATTTATATATGAAAATCATATAATGCAAATACCGTACCGTTTCTGGGATAATAGTTTTATTCTTCTCAACAATCTCCTTCATGAATCTCAATATGTAGTACCCACAGTCGATGTTATTTGTTTGACGAGGGCACTTTATTGAGATCCATGTAATGTTATTAGACTTCTGCTTCGACACTTTAGCACCTCTTTGAGCTCGATAAACTTTTAAGGCACTATCGAATGAATAAATGTGATTATTAGAGCATGAACAAACACATTATTTATATATATATATATATATATATATAAGAAATAAATGAATATTACTTACGTGTCGAGCATAGTCTTTATTTCGGGGTGATTGGGTGTAATTGCCGTGCACGGGATCCAAATAGTATACAACTTCAGAGACCGCATTGACTGCAAATAGCACCCAATGTGCCCTACAACAACAAAAAATTGGTTAAGCAATTTTGTTTATAGACAACTAATAAATTAAATTCTCTTCAATTAAAAAAGATAAAATTACGTACCCTGAATTATATGGTGCCAAGAACAATTTATCACTTTCTTTATTTCCTAAAAACATATCTACAATGTAGTTTTTTACATTCTCTGGATCGAGTTTCCACATCGACATCTTATGTGGAGACAAGAATGAGTATTTATTTGACAGTTTCCTCGTGCACACGACCTTCTCGTACAAAAACCTTCAATGAAAATTTTTAAACTAGATTAATTACCAATACATTTAATTAATTACAAATAAATGCAATTAAAAGTATTTTTTACCTTATGTACAAGCTGATTACAGTAGCACTCAGCTCCTTATGTTCGAGAAGTTCGTACATGTGCTCCTTTTCGAGGTATTCAATATACTCATCTCCAAAGATTTCTTTATTCATTTGTACGATGGGCGAATCGTTGCTGCTGCCCGTGTTCCTTTTTATTTGGATGTCAAGACACGCCCCGTATTTACCAAGGCGTGGCTGACTTTTATTAGGAGCAGCAGCAGCAGCGACCGATTTTCCCCGATCCAGATTTTTTGTTGCTGCAAGTTTGGCAGCTATATTACCCTCCAGCCTTTGTAGTTTGGCAGCCCTATTAACCTCCAATTTTTGAGGTTTGCTGCCTTTTTTTGGCTGTAGGGGTGGTTTATTTATTTGGACCTACAAAAATGAGGTAAAATGTTAGTTTATTGAATCTGAAAAAGTGAAAAACCTTAGGTAATAAATGTGACAAACCTTTTCGAGAGATGTAACTGATTTGTCCTTGGGCAACGGTGCAGTTGGTTCGAAAGCAACTGTAGGCGATACTTTGACATGGCCCGCGGGGATCGGAATATTGTGCAATACTTCTCCCGAAGTATTGTACAATATTCCTTTTCCACCTTCCGTTGAGTAGGCGAGGACAAGTATAGGACACATGTAGTGACACCCTACATCAATAGTTAAAACATAAGTACAGTTAATATATAAGTTTGTTTAATACATAAGTTAATTACATAAGCAAGTAAGTAGTAAGTAATTAATTACCTCGGGAATACTCTTCAAACCGACGTTGCAACTCCCGGTTTCACTCTCCATTTGTATTTCAGGTTGGAGCTGAACCGGAAGTTGCTTGTCTTTATTCGTATTCACCAAGAGTGCCACTTGCTCCGATAGGATTCTGAGCTTCTCTAATACTTCCTCGTTGGAAGGTTTTTGGCGCTTCTCTTGAGGAAAAAAAACTTTTGGGAGTTATGCCAAATCCTTTCCCCGTCACTCGACCGGAATACTCAGGGACATTAAACACTTTCCCAAGAATGTCCCTGCACGTATCCTTATTGCCCTCTTGAGTTTCAGAACTCTGTTCAATAATTTCCTAAAATACATGTAACATTAAAAAGATAAGTTCAATAGCATTTTTTAAAATACAATATTAAAAAATATGAAAGTGATAATATACTTACACAAAGTTCTACAACTTTTTGACATTTTCATTATCAACCACTCCTTCTTTATTAACACGCGCTTCCTTCCACAATATATGACGACCCAAGGGTTGATCGGCTTGGGTGTCTTTTCTCTATTCGTTAAAATCATAAACAAAATAATACAAATTAGTTACACACTATAGTTTATAATACAAATACTTCATTATATAAAAGTGATGTTTAATTACTTACAATTTGTTGTTTCAAGGCGTGCATATCCCATACGTGATTTCTTGTATGGGTGTTTTGGGTTGCTTGCCCGTTCGCGATTTGCCTTACTAATATTCTATATAAAAAAAAAATAGCAATTGTGTAAAAAGTTAAAATACGCTACGAATATGAATAATAAAACACAAATGCTAATAAATTAATCACTTAAGACAAACGCCGGGTCAGAACGTTTGGAAACAAATGCACTTCATTCATCCTTTGATATATAATGTTGATATATCTTTGGAGGTTCAGCATTTGTGTTTCCTTCTCTATCTTTTAGATAGAAATTTGAGAGATGGGATCTAAATCCAGGATGGATTTTCCCAGCAACTCTCAAAACATACGACTTTCGTTCCTCATCAAGAACAAAAGTTGTCTGCAATGAAAACAATTATAAGTAATGTATTTTACAGAAAAAAAATTGTAAATGACAAAAGAGTAGATCAAAATATTTACTTGAATGTCATTCCATATGATATCTTTGGCATCCTTCAACGCCTTATCTCTCCAGTTGTCTATTGTGATTGAAACATTTTGACGAACAACAGCCCCAATATAGCTTACAAACATGGAGCTGTTGGGGTCAACTGGCTAACCACTCTCGTTCCAGCCAACCTAATAAACTCATATAGTAAGTACATGCCCTAAACCCTAAAAAAAAGATAAAAAACAGACAGCAAACAGAGTATAGTATACCTCAAATTTAATGCCATTACTCCTTGCTTTAATCACCTTTTGCATGATAGTTGCACCATGTTTGACTTCTTTTTCGTAAGTCTTAGAGGTGCCAACTTCTTCATTTTGAACTTCTATATCTTTGTTTGTATCCATTTAACTACAACAAGTTCAACATGCAGTTTAGTATAACATCAACAAGCTCAACATGGATCATGCATTATTATAAACAAAAAAGCTCAACATGCATAAGTATATCTTAAAAAAGCTCAACATGCATTTTAATGATTACAAAAAATTTATAACATCAATACCTGAATAATGGTTCGAAGAAAGATGAAATGTAAGAAAAAGAGGGAACGCAGAAAGTTCACAGAAATATGGTTCAAAGAAATAGGATATTGAAGAAATACGTAATGGGTTACGTATTTCAATGAAAATATTTGTGTGAAATGGGAGAGATGATCTGGATGGAAATAAGGTTCGAAATGAAGGAGATGATCGTGGAAATAAGGTTCGTAATGGACGGGAGATAGGGTTTGCAAAGAGAGAAGAACGATGAAGGTTTGAGATGATTAGTGAAGTTTAGTAATGAAGAGGAAACTGGAAGAGGTAACTGTTATTATTACGTAACTTTTACAGCGCTTTTTATAAGCCTTTTATACAAGCGCTTATTTTGAAAAGCGCTCTACAAGGCTTCTTTAGTTAAATTTTAAAAGGCTATTTTACAGCGTTGCTTTTCCCAAATAAGCGGTGTAAAGACCTTTCGTGTGTTATTATGTTAATGAATGCCTTTTACAGCGCTTTACACATAAGCGTCTAACATGTTGCTTTATGTTAAATTTTTTAAAAGGCTCCTTTTTAAAGCGCTTTCCCAAATAAGCGTGTAAAAGACTCTGTTGTTTATTATGTTATATGAAGGTTTTTTAAAGCCTTTTACGCGCTTTTACCATAAGGTCTAAAATGTCTCTTTATGTTTATTTTAAAAGGCTCTTTTAAGGCGCTTTTTCCAAATAGCGCTGTACAAGGCCTTATTGTTTTTGTGTTTTTTGTTATGTTCATTATTTTAAACAACTGTCAAATGCATGTCAAAACCAGCACTAGTATAAACTGGTCACCAAAAATCCCTCCTCTTCAAACTCTTCTCTTTTGCATCTTCCTTCAAACCACTCAAGGCTTAACTTTTCCATTCACTCACTCAACACCTTTTTATCTCTTTTAAACATTTCTTTCTTCTAAATCGAAACTTAATTGGATTCAGGATATTGCATGTTGTGAAATGGTTTGTGTCTGGTGTTTTTGGGGAATTCCTGAATCGTAAAGGTGTTTGAACGAAAATGGGTTTTGTGTCTGATGTTTTTTTGGATTCTTCCCATGATGCGTACACAGGTGTTTGAAGAAATGGCGTTTTGTGTCTGATGTTTTTTGATTTCCCCTGATGCGCTAACAAGGTGTTTGAAGAAATTTAGTGTCTGATGAATATTATTTAAAGCTTTTACAGCGCTTTGGATAAGCTGTAAAATGTCTTTTTTTCCTCACTTTCAGAAAGAGCGTTACATCGTTTGTGTGAAAAGCGTGTAAAGGTATACACTCATTATTTTAATTTTAAAAGGATCTTTTAACAGCGCTTTTTAAGATAAGGCTGTAAATGTCTCTTTATTTATTCTTGTGTTTGGTTTATTTGGGATTGGGAATGACATTAAAAACTTTTTATCAATTGTTTATTGGATAAAATATTGTTATCATTGTTTTTTATCATTGTTTTTTCACACATAACGCTCATAAAAGGCTTCTTAGTTTAATTTTTTTAAAAATCTATATATTATAGGCATGAGCAAAAAGAGATTAATCCTCTCTATTCAGTTCATTCAGTTCATGTAAATTATAATTTATATTCAGTTCAGTTCATGTATCAAGGCTAAAATATAAAACAGCTCATTGTTACATGAACTATGGTATAAAAACTCAAATCAAGCTAAATATAGAGAAATAAAGTTAATCGAAATAAATTAATCAGAACTTCGTATAAAACATCAATTCAGATTACATGCATTTACATAACACAGTTCAGATTACATGCATAGCTTATAATAATCAATTAAACATATACATTAAGATGCCTTCTTCTTTTCCTGGTGACATTCAATTTGTTTGTCATTTACAATACGAAACGATGGAATTAATCCAAATTCCCTATCATGATCATTCTAAGATCTAACCATCATCAGTTGAATTCAAGTAATAATGTATTTGAAAGATGTATGAAAGGGATATGAGGGTTTCCGACGATATAATTTTTGTAAAGTGTATTTTACAGGTTGTGAAAAAGCGCTGAATAGGTAGTTAAATTCAATGAAAAGCGCATGTGTTTTACAGCGCTTGTGAAAAGCGTGTATACTCGATTCGAGAAAACGCTTCTTTTACAGGCTTTTTGACAGCGCTGTAAAAGCTCCTTATAAGTGATGCAACAACACGTTTATATGACTACTACAAGCGCTTGTTTTACAGCTTTGCATCAAAAGGCTGTATAGGTTCTTATTTTTAAAATATAATTAAACAGCCTTGTGTTTAGAAGCGCGTTAAAATGGGCGCTGTTAATGTCATTTTTGGCGTAGTGTATATTAAACGCTTTTATTTAAATACTTGTTGTATCTTTTAAAGCACGTGTTCTATACAGCTTTAACAACTTTTTTGGCTAGTGGCTAACATAAATTGGATTTCATTTTATGAAGAGGGCTCTAGTGCACCAATGAAAGTACAAATCATAGCAACAAAGGGCATCATGGGAGAATAACAGATACAACATAGCTTCACGTACGGTGTTGAGAATAACCTAGTGTCACGAAAAGAACAACTGTCGAATTTTCAGAAAATTAATTACTCTGTCATTAAATCAAATTCAGGTAGAATAATTACGTAGAAAGAGCAGTACAACTTACTGTAATATGGCTTAGACTTGACAACTGCATCACTGAAAACAGATCAATTAGAAAGACCA
>PGTU02016601.1:0-11926 GCA_002896215.2 Cicer echinospermum | reverse complement strand
GATTGTGTATCGTTTTATTTTAAAGAAAACATTTTTACTACTTTTTTATTTTATAAAGTATAAAGGATAAAAAATTCAAGAGCAGATTCGCGAGTCGGCGCAAATATGTGGCGCAAAACCGATGGCGGTAATAATAATAGAATTTAAGATCTAATGCACAATAAGATGAGAGATCACGAATTTGATAAAGAATAAACGATTATACAACAATCAAATTGATTTTTATTAGTTGCTTCCAAAACTTCTCGTGAAACCAAAAAATTATTGTTATATCATACATGCATAGAATAGTAAAAAAAAAAAAAAGCTCTATAACAATAATAATGTAAAAAAAAAAATAGACAAGAAAGAAAAAAAGAAAATAAGTGTTTACCGCACTGGAAAAGCTCTTTACTAGCTCGTTCCAATTTTTCTTCTCTCTTTTCTCTCTATTCTTCTCTCTTCTCTTTTATTTTTTTGTGCTCTCAATTTGTGTTCCCTCTTGTCCCCCGAATTGTGCTCCCAATTCCCCCCTATTGTCTCTTGTGGTAGACTATTTATAGACTTTTTGGGTGTAGATTACAAAAGACTAGATAATAATTGTCAATGAATTACCATTAATCTATTTCTTTCGGTTTCTTTTCATTTAAATTGACCACAATTATACTAATTTTATTATCATTGATTCATTTATTCAGTTTCTTTTCTATTCAATTGATCACCATTATATACTAATTTTTAATACCATTGATTTTATTTCTTTACGGTTTCTTTTCATTCAAATGATGACATTATAATAATTTTTTTTACCAATAAATTCAATTCAATTAAATACGTTGTTTTTATTTTTATTTTTTTAATTAGAAAATAGTAAAAGTTTCTAGAAAGCAATCAGAGTCAATAGAACCAAACACGATCCATGATTTTCTAAAATCTAACCAATTTATTTTATTATTATTTTCATCGTTATTTGTTTTTTTATTATTTTTTTATATATTTATTAAAATCATAAAATAACGGACAAAAATTAGGTGACAAACAAACATTATAATAGATTTACAATCAATTACTCTATAAAACATACTTTGTATATATAATCAGGAGAATGAAAAAAAAACTAATATGAGATACTATTTCCCATTAACATATATGTAATAATTAAATTCACTCAATTGATATAAGCAATGACATGTTTTTTTTTAACTATTTAAAAATAAAATTAAAAGGTACTTCTAACAAAATAATGAGTTATCGTTGTCTCTTTTATTGCGATGAGTCATCGGGGTAGCTAGTCCTTCCTACTCATGTACTCAACTAGTTAAGGAACTATAACTGTAGTCATTCAAATTCACACATGGATAATTAAAAGTATCTTTAATGTGGTTCAGTAGTGCGAAGGCGGCGCCACAACTCCTACTCCTTACTTCAAGTTAAAAACTCACTTAATTATACCTCCACAATAATTTATTTGTAATTTGCAACTGGTTACAACAACAAAAGAAAGGACACTAACATCAATATATAACCAATAATTCGATTGAAGAAATATATAAAACTATTCCACTTTGAAATGACCTCGACGACTCTAACTCTATACACTAATTCCCAAAAATTAGAACACTTGAAAAGCAAACAATTTTATATGTACATAATCATATACATTCGACTACTGTAACTCTATACACTAATTCCAAAAATTAGAACACTTGTAACACAAACAATTTCATATTACATAATTATATACATGCATATAACTAATTCATTAATGACATCACGATGTAGAATATCCTCGTAGCAATCCAATAACTACAAATTTATCACAATTAGATTATTAATTAACTTTTCTTTTAATCAATCTTTATCATTTAACAAAGATTGAAACAAAGATTTTTTTCAATTAGTAGGTAAAGTAAGCAACTATTTTTACACAAAGTTAATATAACAATCATAAAACTAAAATAAATCTCGTAGTACATAAAGAATTTTAGTGGTTAATCAATACTCTAACATGTGATTTCAAACACTTTAAATTATTTTAAAATGATCACTAATCTTTTAATACCATAAAATAATATTTCAAACTTTTCCTTTGGTTACTTCTTAATAAAATATTACGATTTTTTTAACTACTTTTAAAATCAATAAGATTACTAAAATTTCACCAATATCTTAACCACCAAAATACCTCTCAAAAGCACTCTTAAAATCATTTTTTTTTCAAACCTATATTTTGAAATCAAATCAAATCATGTATATAGAATTAGATACAAAATTTTCTAATTCACCAAGACTTCTAAAATAGTTATATTCTTTTTTTTTCCTGATTTCTAAAACTATTTTTACAACAAATCTTTTAGATTTTTTTTTTTTAAAAAAACAGCACATAGTAAAACTGATATAAATTATTTTTTCTTGTATGACTAATCTAAATTTTAAAATAAAATCATCATAAATATATTTTTTATTTCTATTTTAAGAATCAACACAACTCCAACATAATCTAATTCTCTAAATAAGTCAACAATAATTCACACATAAAATATTTCCTTTTATAAATAAACCAAATTTAATCTCTTCACAATTCTTTGTTTCTAAAAGTCTAACTATAAAATTTCAACCAACCTTTAACATTCAAAAGAATTACTATTGCTAATAATATGAATTTTATACTATTTCAAAACCATGACGAATGTCCTAAATTGATTTTAAAAGAAATATAAAAAACATTAATCATTTAGATACAACATCAACACTTTTAAGTGATTAAAATTAAAATCCACGTTTTAAAATCAATTTTTTTTACCCCCTTTTTTTTTCCTTCTCTTTCTCAATTAGTAGACATTTTATCATGTGACCCCCATTTTTTTTTGTACCATTATAAATCACTATTGAGTTCTTAAAATCTTAAACTCTAATATCAAGTTAAACTCTAATGAGTTCATAATATCAGACTCAGTCAGTCAATCATTCCAAACTAAATATCGCAACACACTCACTATTCAATATTCACATCAGCCACTCTAAACCAATTAAAACAACAAATCTTTTTGATTTTCTTTAAAACAAACACATAGTAAACTATGGTGTAAATTTTCAGCTATTTTAAGTAGTAAATAAAATCAGTAGTATAGATTATTGTTACTTTATTAAACAATAATAATTCAACTCAATTTATTTTTTTAAAAATATTCAAGAGTAATTCAAACAAAAGTTATTTTTCATTTTACAAAATAAGTCAACTCTAACTCCTTCACCTTTTTTTTTAACTTATAAGTTCTACCACCTCTAATATTCAAGATTATTATTATTAATAATAGGAATTTCCTAATATTTCAAAAATTACTGCTAACTTTCTAAATTGACTTCATTAGAAAGATCAAAACTTTAATAATAATGTAATGACCCTAAAGGCAAGGGTCTATCAATCGATAATTAGTATCAAATTGATTAAATTCATAATTTCAAACATATAGTAGCCGATCAAAAGAAAAATTTATTTCTAACTATCCACTACAACAAAATACAAAAAAAAAAATCAAAGTTATAAATACAAATCCAATCAAAAGGTAATTAATCAATCATGTCAACACAATTCAAATCAACTTAAATTTTAATAAATAATTTTCATATTAAATTTAATCACTTAAATAGGAACTTTGAATTCATACCGCAACACAATTAGAGTAAGAAGATAGTAAATAGTTAACTAGTAACTTAAAAAAATATTTACAATTATACAAAAAGATACATCACATAACACAATAATATAACGGGAAAAAAACATGATAGTGAAAATAATTAATACACAAGAAAACACAATTGACACGACTGTCATTTGACTCACATTGAGCCGACACTCAATCCACTCGGCCTGATTGGACATACCTGCTCTGATCAATACCACTAATGTGACACCCTAAACCCTAAAATAATATATAATAATTTTATATCATATTTCTATAAAATTTTGCAGCGGATAAATAAAAATATTAATCCAAGAAAATAAAAACTTTTATTTTTAATTTAGGATACCACGTTTCTCAAAAAAAAAAAAGGAACACTTTAAACATATTTTCTATATTAAAATAGTGCAAACTCAATAAACTTGATTTAAATATAATTACTTGATTTAATTTAAAAAACGTACTAGTACTTCTAAGGTTTTCATACAAAAATTCGTTCCAAATTAGATAAGTAAAATACAAATTAAAACCCTTATTCCCGGTATCACCTATCAGAGCGAGGTTTCTCCCAAACTTGAACTTCAAGATTCATTAACCCTGTAACAACTGCAATTTCGCAAACGCAGGACCAAACAAGTCAAAGACAAACAACGAAGGAGGTGGGTTTTGAAATCATGTTAATAGTATAATATAAGGAAGAAGACCACACAAATAATCATAATAGAACCGTATCATTACACAAAACATTCTTCAAGAAAATATCACGTTAAAAGTCAAAGTCCCTCATGAAAATCAATAAATTTCACTATAACATCAAATCTTCTAAGAGAAATTATTACTGTAACACCCCCATTTCTCATTACCCTATTTACAATAGTATAATGATACGATACTATTTTTTTATGAGTGTTAATATGTGTTCTAATTTCTTTAGGTGTGTCTGTGTGTTTGCCTTAGTAATTGATTTAAATCATTAATATTAACTATATTTAACTTACAAAATAAATAAATAAAATAAAATAAATAAATATATATATAGATATAAATAAAATAATACAAGGAGTGAATTTGTGTTGTTACACTAGTTGTTACCTTTAGCTCTAATAGAATGGGATAATAATATTAATAATAATAATAATAATAACCTAGGCTATTATGTAGTATATATATATATATATATATAGCCTTCCAACCAACTCGCATTCCAATCAGGGATTATCGCATAAGAGAGCTGCCTTCCAATTCCATCTGATTCCAATTTCCATTTCTAATTCCAAATTCCAATCCCAATTCCAATTCCCAATCCCAATTCCAATTCTAATACCAAACCACATAAGGTATGTTATTCCTTCTCTCTTTTTTCTGATTTCGGGCATGCAATAAATTATTATTAACAACAATATATATATCCTTGCAAATTTAGACAACAAACAAAAAAAAGAAAACAAAAAAGAAAATGAAGGATTCATAAATAATTTAGGCAGAAATTGTCTATTCAAGGAGGATCTCGTTTTAATTGTTTCAAAAGGAAATGATAGATTTTTTAGGATATATTGTGGTTGATTCTAATTTACCGAATTCTATGTAGTCAGATGTTCGTGCATTTCTTCTCTTCCTTTCGTAAAATATTTTCAGTATATTCATGGTCCGTCGTTCTTACTCTTACGGCTTTTGTACCCTCTGCAGCTTATTATGTGATTCTATGTTAAAATGGTCATCTTATATCTCTCTAGTCTGTGTTAATTCTTATAATTTTATTTGTTATACAAATTATAGTAATGATGTACATGTGTTCTTTATTTTTAATTTTTGTATTTTAATAATAGCTCTGATACGACTGAAATACCATTAATACTGAGCAGGTATCCGACAATACTTTTACGTCTAGAAATACTTCATTTTATTTTAGTTATAATTAAAGGTTGTCACAGTATTGATCAATTAAGTAAATATAAGTACTATTAGTTTGTTACAGAGGGCATTATTGCTTACCTACTTTTAACATTAGACTATAGATATACGCCATAATTATTTAAATATGAGATTCTATCTATTTTAATTAAAATTAGAAATTGTTTAGTTAGTATACTAATTCGTATATTATGATGATATTAAATATGATTTCTGGGTTGTAGTACAAATAGTAAATAATTATTATTTATTTATTCCATTATATTTTTATTCATTACTTATTTACTTATTATATATAATTTATTATTTATTTGTACATTTACTTATTTATTTAATTTATTCATATACTTATTATTTATTTATTATTTATTTTATATTTATTTATTCATTTACTTATTTATTATTTTATTATTTATTTATTCATTTACTTAATTATTTATTATTTAATTATCGATTTATTTATTTATTTATTCGTTACTTGTTTAGTTTGTTTATATTTATTATTTATTTATTCATTTACTTATTTATTTATTTGTTATTAATTTATTATTTATTTATTCATTTATTTATTTATTTATTATTTTATTATTATTATTATTTCATTTACTTTTATATTATTTATTATTTTATTAATTATTTATCATTTATTTGTTTATTATATTATATTTTTTATTTATCATTTACTTTTTATTTTATTATTTATTTATTATTTACTTATTTATTTATATTATTTATTTATCCATTTATTTTATTTATTATTTATTATATTACTTCATTTTTATTAGTTTATTATTATTATTTAATTTTCATTAAACTTATTTATCCTATTATTTATTTATTTTATTAATTATTTATCCTTTATTTATTTTATTTATTACTTATTTAGTTATTTATTTATTATTTGTTTATTTACTTATTTATTTATTTTGTTATTTATTTATTTATTTATTCATTATTTATAGTAAGTAATCTATTTGTATTTGGTGGTTGTGTGGCTGTATTCTCTCACGAACTATTAGAGACGACGACCGACGAAAGAGAACGACCCGTTAGCAGATCAGATGTTTGGACTTAAGTCCCCTTAATCCTAATTTTGCCATAATTTAACAAACATACAATGTTCATACATTATGTGATAAATCTAACATTTTAACTGAGTAAGATTTCAGGAACAACAATTCAACCCTACATACTTGAGACAATTGCTTGGAACTCAAGGAATCAACAAAAGTTGGAAAATCTACTGAGCAAATCGATTGGGCAATCGATTTCTGTAAAAGGTTGTTATGAAAGTGTGTAGTATGTGATTAAACAATCGATTAGGCAATCGACTGGCAAATCATTGATAAAAATTGTGCAAGTTAGAGGCAAGCCTTTTAGCATGTTAATCGATTCGCACATCGATTGTTCAAATCACAAAGACTAAAGCTGATTGAATACATCGATGACACAATCGATTGTGCAAGTCATAGGGCCAAGCCATTAATACGCTAATCGATTGGCAAATCGATTTGTAATAAGATTTCATAAGGAACATGGTCTGTGACAAACACAATCGATTGGACAATCCATTGTGGAAAATTCCATTGAAAACAGTTTGGTATCAATCGATTAGGCAATCGATTGAACTGAACAAACTGGTAAAATCATTTTTTCAGGAACATAACACTTAATCCGATTGGCACATTGATAATTACTTGAAATAAGCTAAATCCCTGTTTTAAACCAAATCGATTGGTAAATCGATTGAAACAAAAATTGAGTTACAGGGACACTCATACATGGCCAAATCGTTATGTGTATTAATGAATCGATTATGTGACTTAATGAATCGACTGGTAATCGATTGTTTTGATCTCGTTGTTGGAACAAAACACCTTAAACGATTATCAATCGATTCAAATATAAACTACACATAATCTTCTGAAAAGTATATTAAAATAATCGATTAGGTAATCGATTAGTTTATGTAGTTTCAAGATTCAAGAAAACAAGACTTGCGATATCGATTGGCAATCGATTGAGCCGGTTTTATTACATTAATGAATCGATTGGGTAATCGATTTATATGTTTGTTTTTCAGAAACTATATAAACGATTTCAATCACTTTCTCTAATAATTTTGATAACATTTGATTAACCTTTCTCTAATGCTTTTTCAGACCATAACCAATGATTATTCATAATCAATAGAGAGCTGAAAAAGACCTCTTGAGAAAAAAAAAAGAGAATGATCTCACAAACACTCAAATGGACAAACACTTCTTGTGTAAGATTCATTGCAAGTGATTGAAACCAAATTCTGTATATCTTTTATATTTTCTGTACAAAGATTTTGTAAAGAAAGAACTGATAAAAATCCAGTAGTGAAACTGGTAGTTATCTTCATTGTTGAGAGGGCTCATCAAGAAGAGCTTTACTGTGATCTTGGAAGAGTGTGTAGAGAAACTCTGGGATACAGTGGTTGCCAAATAGAATAGAGAGAGAGTTTTAAGATTGATACACCGGGGAGCGCTGGAAATCTGTAAAACACTCTAAAAGATTCTATTGAAAAAGGCTAAATGGTTTAATTTCGGGACTGGACGTAGGTCGTCAGATAGACGGCTGAACCAGTATAAAAATCGTGGTGCACTACTCTCTATCCCTTACTCTTTATTTCCATCTTGCATTGTTTCATTGTATGATTAATCTTGATTGCATGCTTGTATCTTGATTAATTTGTAGAAAAATTACTGTATGTGCTGAATAGTAATTAGTCAATACATGTAAGTGTGAACCTTCGCTTAGAATCAATTCCTTGGACCGTGATTGATCATTAGTTTAATAAAAGTGTTCTTTTGTTAAAATTGATTATCAATCTTGTTGCTTTTTTTTTAAAACCGTCATATACATTTTCAGACATTAGAGTCATATTTTACAACAATTGTATCAGAGCCTACTTCTTTAGAGTAACTCTCATAGAAGTACATGGCCTCAGTTGAAATTTTCTAGGAGGAAGGTGCTTCCCTTGCAAAGGCCCCTGCCTTCAATGGAGCCGCGCATACATGTATTGGAAACATTAGGATGTTAATATTGTCTAGAAGCTAGTGGTATTGATATTCTAGATGCTGTAGAAAATGGACCCTTCATACCTACAATAGCTGGGACTGGTGATTCACTAATCCCAAAACCCAGATCTGACTGGTCTGAGGATGATAAGAAGAAAGTAGGATATAATGCTAAGGCTAAGAACATAATAACCTTTGCATTATCAGCTAATGAATTTTTCAGGGTCTCAACTGCAAGACTGCTAAAGAGATGTGGACACCCTTCAACAAACACATGAAGGAACTACTGATGTGAAAAGGGCCCAGAAAAAATACTCTCATGCATGAGTACGAACTGTTTTAGCATGAAGAAGATGAATCCATTAATGACATGCAGACAAGATTTACTCACATAGTCAACAACCTAAAATGCTCTAGGTAAGGAGATTGACAATGATCAGCAAATCGGCAAGGTAATGAGGTGTTTAACTAGAGAATGGCAGCCAAAGATCACTGCCATGCAGATCAAAAGATCTTAGCAGCCTGTCTATTGCAACACTGTTTGGAAAACTAAGAGAGCACAAGATGGAGCTCATAGACTGAGTGAAGCTGAACAGACTGACAGGAAAAGAAAAGGATTTGTCTTTGAAAAGCCCAAATGCACCATCAAAAGTCGAACAAGAAGCCTGTCAGATGAGTCAAGCAGTGAGATTGACGAAGAGCCTGAGATTGGTTTACTTGTCAAAAAGTTTAAAAAATTTCTGAAAAAGAAAGACATCAAGTTCAGAAAGCCATCAAGTTCTAAAGACTAGTGACAGCAAGACAATCACCTATTATGAGTGTGGTAAAACAGGTCATATAAAGTCTGAGTGTTACAAGTTGCAAACAAAAATAGGACTGCAAAGACTAAAGGCAAGGAACCAGCTCCCAAAACTAGAAAAGGAATATATTGCCATGGAATGACAACGAAGAATCTCTGCCTCTTCAGAAGAAGAAGAGCAATCTATGTCTTATGGCAAACACAGATTCCAGAATCTAAAAGTGAGGTAAGTTCTTCAATCTAATCCATCTTAATGATGAACTACATGAAGCATTTCAATGAACTGCATGATGAGTATGTGAATTCTATTATATAGTTAATTAGTACAAAGAAAATGTTTGAACAAATGAAAAATAATCATAAAGAAATTGAGGACTTGTATGAACAACTGAAAAAGGATTCACATGACAAATCTGCAGATGCATTGAACTTGAAAAAAATGTGCATCATTAAAGTCCTGATTTATTGAAGTTCACTAGTAGTAAAGATAAAATGAATGTCATACTTAGCAACCAGAGACATGTTAATGAAAAATCTGGTCTAGGATATAAACAAAAATATGCATGTTAAAAGGAATAAAATAGATGCGGTATTGGTTATATGCAAAACAGAAATGTCAAACATAGTCAGAAATCTGTTATTTCACAAGGAATATGTATACATCTTTAACTAAATCAAATCAACGTTCATGCCTTGCTGGTTCATGTCATTTATGTTGCAGAAAGGGACATTTTGTTTCTAATTGTAAACTAAAAAAACTAGCCAACAGAGGATGGAAACAGATTTGATAGCAAAGACCAAAAATTTGAAACTAACCTCCCCAGGACCCATTTAATGGGTACCTAAAATCAAATTTGTGATGTGTGTTGCAGGTGTGCTTGATGTAAGACCCATAATTTTAAAGTACTTTTATGTATTTTTGGTGTATTTTGGATTTTGGCTCGGAGGCTTTTATGCCCAAAGTTAATAATATGTTGAGTTTATGATCAAAAAGGTATTTCGATGCAATTAGAATTTCCCGGGCGATAAATAAATTGAATTTAACATGCGGTAGTAAAACTTTACGTTAATTCTAAGGCGTTTCGGCGTTGAAACTGTAATTTAATAATATATCTAGATTTGAGATATTTGTTAGTTATATTTATTTATTATATGTTTGCTTGGAGGGAAAAAAGAAGGAAAACTAGAAGGAAGGAAAAGGAAAAGAAAATAGTATATAAAGGAAGAAGGAAAAAGGAAGAAAGGAAAAACAAAGGAAAGAAAATGAAGGAGAGAAAAAGAAATTTTCCATCTCCTTCCTCATTCACGCAAGAAAACCCACAATTTCCATCCTCCTCCATTTTTCGTTTTCGTTTGCTTCCTTTCCTTCAAAACTAGTGACCCAAGGTTTGGTAGTTAGATCAAAGTTTTCGTAACTCCACACTCTTCCTCTTTGATCGAAAACGAAGGAAATACGGTTTTGAGATCCAAACACAAACCCCTCCGTTTCTCCTAGATCCAAACCTCTTTTCTCGAAGAGATAGAGGGAAAGTTGCTCACCTCTGCTACGGTGCTAGTGCACTACTTGGAAGCGGCGTTGCCAAGCGGAGATTTGTACGGAATTTCTCGCGGAACCGGAAACTCTCGATAAAGCTAACTTTGAGGTAAGGGCTCCTTCCAAACTTCTAGATTGCATTAGGACTTATCTGTATTGTGTGGGAAGGAAATTGTTAGGTTAAATGTGTCGATTGGGGAAAAACCAAACTAGTGCGTTACGGGTAAAAACCCTAAGAGTTAGGTTTTGTTTATAGTGATGAATGTTTCGTGGTAAATGAATTGAATGTCATTGTGTGTATGATATGTTCGTAAATGAAACTTGATGTTGTTAATTGGTGTGGTTGTTGTGAATTATGGTTTGAATGTGAAAGTAGGTTTGAATTTGTTTCTGTGGAATTTGAAACCATTAGAGTTAACGACGATTAAAAATGGGGAATCTTTTAATACCTCAGTTTACTAATGTGTATTGAGGGAAAATGCTTAAGTTAACTGGGCGTTGAGAATGGGAATCTCTTAAGTCTCGGTACTTAACTATCGTTTTGAAAATCGTTCGGTTTAAATGAGTATTAAGAATGGGAATCTCTTAATGACTCGTTACTGAATGTTATTCCGAGAAACCGTTTAAGTCAAAAAGTATATTAAGAAATGGGTCTCTTAATATGGACGTTTGCTTAACGTTTTGTTTTGAAAAATCATTAAGTTAATCGGTTTAAGACGGGGAATCTCTTAATGACTTATTTAATTAATGTTGTTTGAAGTCGTTTAAGTTAAATGGGTATTAAAAATGGGGAATCTTTTAATATCTGCATTTGCTTAACGATTGTTGTGAATGGAGTCTGTGTATGCTCATGCATTTCATTTGGTAAATTGTGTCGACCCGTGATAGGTGACACCCTGGTAAACTGTACGAACCCGTGATAGGTTGTACGTTTACGAGTTACATTTTAGTAAATCGTGTTGACCCGTGATAG
>PGTU02016599.1:0-25897 GCA_002896215.2 Cicer echinospermum | reverse complement strand
AAAATAAAAACAAAATATTTTTGAATAATAAATAAATGTGAATACAAATTTTCATAATGTTAGAAAAAAACGCGTGAGGAACGGCAGAACCTTAGCCAAACCCACGTCCCTCTCTGATTCCAATTTGGGTTATGTTCATTTTAATGGCTCTCTCTATTTTTTGGAGCTTCTCACATGCTTCCTCAGAACTACTTAAGCACGTGAATACAAATTCTGTTTATATAATAATATTATATTATATATGTATTAACATTCTGTGCAGCTGTCACTTGTCTGGATTAATTATTGATCTGTCTAAGATTAAATAATAATTTGCATCAAGAGTTTCATTGTACTTCAATTTATTTATTCTCTTGATCTTGGTTTTGTTTTTAAACTCTCTAATCTTTAGGTAAAAATATCTCATCATTTAGAGTTTAATATTTATGTAATAATATTTTTTATATTTAGTGATTTTTTAATTGGACGAGGTAAAGAAAGTGATTAATTAAAAATAAAATACAAAAATTGAACTCAATTTATAACTAAAATTGAAAATTAAAAATTGGAAACTAAATCTAACTTTAATTTTTTTTAAATTTAGTTTGTAAGTAGGTAACAACTGGGGAAATAAAGAAAACGAACCAATATGATTGTTGTAGGTTTAAATAGTTCAATTACCGATCACAATTCACTTATGACAAAACCAACACACAAAAAATGTCAACATTCTCTCTAACAGATTTAATGAATTTTTTAAAACAAAATGAATTCCTGTACTACACTCATTTGTGGCTTTCCTAGATCAGATGTTCTTTTCTAAGGATTATCTTTATTTTTTTATGCAAAATTAATTCTGGATGCTCATGAAAGACACTTAAGTGTATCTTTTGCATACACAAAAAAGATTTTAACATGATTAATTATAAGTGTAATTACAGTTTTAATTTTTTATTTTTGTCAATTTACGAATTCAGTCACCTTATTTTAAAAATTGAAAGTTTTATTTTTTTTATTTTAATTTTTAATTCAAAAATGACGATATGAAATATTTTAAACTATGTGACATATGATACGTTGATGTAAAATGACTACAACTAATAATTATCTATAGACATAATTTTCAACTTCGGAAATTTTTTATTTTTGTAATTTAATTAATGACATGTAAATAATTAAATTATCTAGATGATTCTATATCATGAAATTATATGTTAAATTATTTTTTTTTTATTTAAAAATATGAAAAGATAATAAAAATTGTCGCATTTTAATATAAAAGCAATAATTCTATGAATCTGTGAAAATAGAAGAATAAAATTACAATTAAGTTTTAATTATATACACAAGCAAATTTGAAGCACGGGGAAAATCAGATGTGACGTTGAAAATGATGAATTCCTTTTTCCTTGTCTTGTGTTAACTGCCTAATTGTTTCTAGCATATAACTAACTTATATAAGGAGAATACATAGTTTATAGGAAGAAAGAAAATACATAGTTTTGGTGTGTGTGTGTTTTTTCAAATTTATCCTTCATTTAAATTATTATTTTTTGACAAGTAAATTGAAATTATTATATTTCTATATTTAATTAAATAATTAAAATATTTATATCTATATATAAAAAGATACCGAGTTTTGATATAACCATTTTTTCTTTTAACTTTACTTTTCATTTAAACTATTTCATTTAAAAATTTATTCTTTTTTAATAATTAAATAATTGAATGTTTTAAATAATATGATCTTTATCGAGACAAGAAAATAGATTAATGCTTTGGTGTACATCTACGCACTAATATTTAAAAATAAATTGTTTCTAACATATCTTTTTTATATACCAATGTATGAATATATAAGAATTAAGTAATTTTATCACATTGATTGTCTTTTAATGAGCATGTAAAAAAAAACTATACTCTGCATCCAAAAAATATTTAGAAATTTTTTCTAAGAATGTTTCACTTTTCTCTTTTCCTCCCTATCAAATACTCTCAAAGTTGTTAAGGCAGTTAACATTATGAAACTCCAATTAGTTGGAGTTGAGTTAGTCTAAGAGCCTAAGTCCTAAAATAAGAAGTGTGTAGAGCTTAAACAATTTTACTTACATTTAGGCATCTTTTATAAGTTTTAGTCATTGAAAATGCCGATACACCACTAAATGCCGCTAAAATGAGATTAAACAAGTATTGAAGTTTTATAGATATAGGCAAGTGCCTCGTACACATAAAAACATTATAGTTAGTGAATTATTTATGACAAATAAAATATAGTACTATAATTAATTTAAAAAACTTCACCTTAAAATCCGTTGGTTATAAGGTCCTCCACCATATATGTTTAAATATCAAATAGGAGTAATTTGAATGAAATCCACTTGAAAGTCCTGCAATCACGAAGCACTAAAATTTAATGTCTTCCTTGAAAGAAATTAAATTTTTTTCCCATTGGCAAACAAGCATAGGAAATTTGGTGATAGACTAGTTATTTAATAATCAATGCGTAATAAGAGGGAACAAGAGATAGAGTGTGTAAAGGTATAATTATATTCTTTATCAATTCCAATTATCTATATTCGTAAATAAAGTATTTGCTTGTTGTTGATTTAGATCGAACCCAAACATACTTTACTAAACAGGTAGAATTGTATGGCTATTGCATAATGGGTTTATGATTTCAAACACTACACAATTGAAAGATAAATGTATGAAAAATTATATTTTGTTGATATAGAATTAAAAATTTAATGCTACGGTTTAGTTTAAAAACGTTATTCATATGATTTAAGTGCTAAAATCTTAAATTATATAATTTATTCTAAGGGTTAAGAATTTCTAGGAAATAGAAGTGTTGTTTAAGCTTATAATTTAAGAAATAATTATATCTTAACAATCTAATGATCCAATTTGAATCAATAAGTTTCATTTAATAGAATTTTTTTTTGGTTTAAGATAATGTCAAATTTAATATATTATTTTTGTCATGCACGGTGCTTTCTTTAGAGAGAAAGTCTTTAAGAAGTTTATGTATTTAATTTTGTTGGAATTCTCTCTTCAATTGCCGTACATAATATTGTGATCAACATAGTTTCAATGCATAGCAAAGGGATGAATATTTTAAAATCTTAGAATTTATTCTTGAATCTTAAGACATACACATTCAACTTAAAATAATGAATTGTGAGTTTTTAGTGCTAATTGAAATTAAAAGATTAATTCACCTCCATTTATGAAAGAAGCTAGTTTTTCTTCTACAAATAGGAGAACTTGTGAATAGTGTATCTTACAATCCAAGTGAACAAATCCTAAGAGAGTTATTATATTCCTCGTTGATAGAAATGGAGACTTTCTATTATAGTTAAGTTGGTGACAATTAAGAGATAATTTTGTATACCATTTAAGTATATCATATGAGAGATTGAAATTGATAGAGAGATCCTCAGAATTTGAGAAAAACATTTGCCATCTTATTTTATAGTAGAAATCATTTTCTTGAAATAGGTCTCATTATTTTTCTCAATAGGGTTTCCTGTATTTAATAAATTATGGTGTTATTCTTTTACTCTACTCTTATTTTTTGCTTACACATAGTGCTCATTTTGAGTTTATAGAGAATAGGTACCATTGTTTTTCAAAAGTGGTATTAAAGTTTATGGTTTCACAAATTTTTTTCTAACAATAGTTGTTGAGATGTTAGTCTTGTTGATGTATATAAGTCAACAAATGTATAGTGTCTCAAACAACAGAGATCTTGAACGAAAATATTGGGGTGGTTGAAATTTTGAAATTTTAATACATAATTGAAAAGTATAATATTGTATTTTATAAGAATTTTAAGTTATAAATTTACTAAAATATATTGGACAGAGATAGTAGATCAAATTTTAGTTTACATTAGTTATAATTAAAATTTAGTTGAAATTAAAGTTGAAAATTTTATTTTATTTTATAATTATAGTAGTTATTTTTTTTTTTTATAATTATTTTATAAATTAGTCCTTATTTTTTTTTTAATAGACATTTGAATCATAATGTGGTCTACAAAAAAATTGTGTGTATTTGGTCGATTTCAAAGATTTTTGAGACCTTGTTTTAATCTTAAAAATTGAGTTTAATAAAAAAAATATATAATTTTAATAATTAAAAATTAGTAAAAATAAATTTTAGTCCATATACTTAAATCATGCAATGAGGATTCAATTTACTTGATATATGACAATATATAATTCAACAACCACATTTCAACTCATAAAAATAATTATATTCATAAAATACAACAAGATATATCACAAGATGATCTATAGATTTATATAATTTGATTTTCACGTGTCACAATAAATATATTTCATTTTTTATTAATGTATTTTTTTCTTCAATTTAATTTTTTTTATTAATAGTATTTTGATGTTTTTTTAAATAAATTAAAAATCAAAATCAAAAAATCAAAATTCTATTATTAAAATAAAATAAAAAAATACATTAAATTAGAGAAAAAAATACGGTTAAATAGGATGAGTCAAAGCAAACAACTTGTTATATTATAATAACTTTTTTATAAAATAAAAATTAATAAATATATTAATAATGATAATCTAGAAATTTCAATCATTCTAAAATTTCCGGTAAAAAAATTCTTTCATTTATAAAACTATCGGAGGAAATTTCTTCATCATCCTGAAACTTCCTATATAAAAATTCTTTCATTTATAACTACCGGAAATTTCATTCATCCTGAAATTTCCGGTAAACAATTTTTTTCATTTATAACTTATGAAATTTCCGGTAAAAAACATTCATTTATAACTACCGAAAATTTCATTTATAACTGCCGGAAAATTCATTCATCCTAAAATTTCTGGTAAAAAAATTCTTTCATTTATAACTACCGAAAATTTCATTTATTATGAAATTTTTACAGTTTTATTAAGGGTAATTTGGACATTTTAAACATAAATTTTTTAAATGAGGGGTATAAGATAAATTGAGGGGTACAAAAGTCAACTATCCCGTCCATGTTATTCTTTAATGGGCCTCCAACTATCCCGTACAAAAGTCATTCTTTAATGAGGGGTATTTGTTTAGGCCCTTAAATTTTATGCAAATTGGCCTTGATTTAGATATCCTACATACTTACATATTTATTTACTATAATCACACGTTCTAATGTTATCAGTAAAAATTATAATAATAAGTTAGAAGATGAATCTGTTTGGTTTTCCCAACATGGTCTTCATCTACGAGTTTGAATGACTTTAATGTGAATTTCTAACTATTAGGCAAATCCAATGACGAGGAGGACTATTTTTCTATGTTGCTTTTAGTGCAATAATTTTTTTATTTGTGGGACATCAAATGCAATATTTTTGTCAATGAAATTTGTTGGCAAGGTTGATGGATTGGTGATTTGGTGTTATGGTATTTGACTACTAGTCAAATAAATCATTGATGATAAGAGATAAAAAGTTTCAACATATATTCATTTATGTTCTTGATAAATATTTTGAAATCTAGTTATACTATGTCACAAAAAGATTTAAAAAAAATGTAAAATACATCTTCCATCCTTTAAATTTAACGTAAATTGTATACTAACTTTTTAGTTTTTTAACTTTTTTTTTAATGTTAAATTCATTTTTTATGTTTGTAAATATTTGTATCGATCTTATTTTCAAAACAATAAAATTGAAACTCTACACTCTCTTAATTTTTTTAATAAGTTCGGATAATTCTTAAGAGATTTTGACTGCAGTTATTCTTTAAAACATAATCTCTTAATCAGTCTTTTTAAAAATAATTAAATAAAAGAGAGTTCCAGTGAGAAATATATTAGAGTTTCTGAAATCGAATACGAAATTCTCTTAATCTAGATAATAAAATCACATGAAATTTATTATGTTATTATTTATATGATCGATAACAAAACTAATAATAAAATTTTAAAAATTTCGTATTATAAATAATTGAAATGAGATATAATTTAAAATAGTTTAACATATATAAAGGGTTTACAAAATAAAAAGACTAATTTTTAAAAAATTTAAAAAATTAATTTAATATTTCGTATAATTTAAAAGAATTAAATGATCTTGATTGTTATTTCACGGACTATATTGTCCCTTTAAGTTTGTCGACATATATATTAGAGACGAAAATGGCGGATTAAATGTGTTACATCAGCTGGCATTTTACGACGAACCTCAATTGGGAAAATTGGATTGGTTTTTCAACGTTATAAGTTTATTAGTATGTATTAAAAAAGTAATTTTTTAATAATTTATATATTTAAATATTATTTTTTAGTGTTTAGGAAAATGAAAAATTGTTTATATGTTGTAGTGAAAATTATTCATTAAAGAAATTATATATATGGAAACTATAATGTGTTTTTTATAATCTATTAAAAATATTTTTTCTATTTTTAAATTTATTTTATTATATTGTTCAAATTTTTCTAAAAACGGTTAAACAAACAAGCATAAACTTTATCAATTAAGAACTAAAATTGTAGCCAAGACACATACTAAAAATTTCCTAAATGGAAGCTAAAACAACCATTTAAGAACTAAATATGTATTTTAACTCAAGAATAAGAATAAAAACTGAGGTGAGTTTCGAGATATTTAATGGACTACGATTTAATATTTCAAAGGATAATTTTTAAGTTATTATGGAAAAAGTGTATAAAAAAATAATTAAATTTTAAAAATATATGTTGCACTGAATAATTGGATTTGGATGTTTACATTTTCAAAACTGTTCCTATAAAAATCTAGGATACTATTTGTATATACTTCCCAATCCCAATAAATATTCCCTAAGAAAATAAAAAAACTTCACCAATGAATATAATGTGCCTACATACCCTTTCTATGATAAGCAAATTGATACTTTTGTTATAATTAAGGTCATATTTTTAATGTTCTAACTAATATGATATTATTTACAAGTCAAATTCGAACACACTTTCGAAACTATCAAAAACATGTGTGTCAATCAATACACACAAAAAATTATAGTAAAAGAATTATCTATTTCTTAAACAAAATAGAGAATATTAACCCGCGTAATTGCATAATTGCGCCTAATTCAAGACAACAAGCACTTGTGAGAATAAATTATATCGACTACACTCTAAAAGGACAAATGAAAATTCGAACCTATATATAACATATTAGATGAAGAATGAGTCATGTTCTATTAAATCAATCTCTCAAAGTTACAATTCACATTAATTTTGAACACGAAAGTTATGAGCAAAATAAAATATTACACATGTGAATTAATTAATTTATTTTCTCTTGATTTTGTCTAGGTGATTGCAGAAATAATTGGGACATATTTTTTGGTGTTTGCTGGGTGTGGTGCTGTCCTTTTTGTTGAACTTGTTCTTACTATTGTGACAAATTATGTTGAGTGATGTTGTTTTGATATATTCATTGCTTGATTTATTCATAATTTATACCATTTTGTTTACAAAAACTCATTAGCAAATTAGTGTAATTGAATGAGTGTTGTAGCTTAAAATTTGCAGGACATATGTGTAATGTTTGGTCATAATTTTTTCTATAGACCTTATTCTTTAATGATTGTTAGTTTCCTAGAAAATAGACTCAATTACCTTAAATTTGATTACAAACTTTGTGATATTTGGTTGAATATTGATGCTAAAAATTAGTTATAAGTTAGACCAAAAGTTGTTGTCATATTTTAATGACCTTGTCTATTGTTTTTGTTGAATTGCAAAAATTGGGGTTTATTATAGAAAAATAAAATAAAATTTTCTATAAACTAGACATCATAAACATTTCAAAGAGTGTTCGTTTACTCAATTATATTACTTATAAGTTCATGTCAGTTGATTATGCAGTTAAACTCAATTTTGTGTTGTTTTAATGTAAATTTGAGGTTGTTTTAGGAAAAATCTATCATAATTATGTTTCCTTGATTTCTTTAACATTATTGATTAATATGATTTAATTGACTAAATAGGTGTATGTTATCATATGAATGAGTTGATGTTTTATGTTATGTGCTTTAAATCTAATAATTTTGCAAGGTTAAGTGTGTGGTAATTTTACTGATTCATAATATATGACATTGTAAATTAATTATGTGGTGTTATATATATGTGTGACTTATTATATATTTACTACATGTATGGATAAGGTGAGAAGTATTAAGATTAATTCTATCTAGATGAATTTTCAGTTTTATACGACAAAAGCGAGGGTAAGTGGGAAACACTTCGGACGTTATTATATATTAATCTCACAAATGCAGTTACTAACAAGAAGAGCACATTGGTAAACTATTGCAGTCTTATTGATATGCTTGTTAGGTAGAGTTAAGTCATTAGATACTCACGTCTAATTACTTAAAATTTTGAAAGAATCAAAGCTAGAGATCAAAAAAGGTAACTCGAGAGTAATTTTCATAAAGGAAGAGAAACTAGATGATAAGTATATCCCTGAATTAGAATATCAAATGATTTAGTTCAACCTCTTAAGATCCATTGAGATATAATCTCATCTCACGGTATTTAAATGTTTTTCATGTAAAAAGACTTAGATCAAGATCAGGAGAAACAAAGCATAACAATTTATGTTATAGTTGGTTAAAATTTTTAAGAAATTATTTTGAACCATAGATGTGTTATGTGTTCCATTTTTGCTATTTCTTTTAAAGGATTAGTATGTATATTAATAAATTTGCATGACTTTGTGTCAGGATATGTATTAACCACCTCTTTTGTCGAATTATATTAACGGTCAAGTTATATTATAGACAATTAACCTATAATATTACAGATATAGATAATAATGATGATGATGATGATGATGAGAAAGAGGAGACTTGATGTGTGGTTGTCGGAATGGACAGTTTTTGCACCTGATTCGTGAGGGAGAGAATTATTGATGAGTCCCTCTTCAAATGGGAGCAAACACCAATTGAAAGAAAAGCAAAAAAAAAAATGTATATGTGTTATTTGGTCAAGCCTACGTTGGTTGAACTAAGGAGAAAAGCAAGTGTGCACAAGAAAGAAAGAAAAAGGAGAGTGTCACTGAGGAAAAAAGTTGTGATTGAAAGAAGAAGAATTGATACCAGTGGAGGTTATTGTTTCGACATAAGTTTTAGTATGTTATTCTTGCCACAAAGTTGATTAGAGTTTATTATTCTAATAATTTTTATTAGTAGTTTTGTATTCTCTAGAGTTAGTTTGTAACATCTATTTTTGTGGTGGTGGTCTGTTAGTGTTTAGTTTTCACCATTAGCTGATTATTTTGACTCTTTAGTGTTACCATGAAGATTTTGATTGTACGGAATATTTGATTATAGTGGAGTTATTTATTTGTTTTGGGAGACTCGTGATTTTTATTTAGTAGTTTTCCATGTTAAAATTTGAGGTGTCCTATTTATATAGTTTTCTCCTTGATTATTGTTATTATTGGTATTGATATTGCGTGATAATTTCTAAGTTCATGTTCCACAAAAATTAATTAATTTAACAAGATTTCATTGTACGCTCTAGTCCCTACAATTACAACATCTAAAGCCAACCATCTAAGCAATTACAACAAGATTTCGTTGTATGCTCTGGATCAAGCCTAAGTTGGTTGAACTAAGGAGAAAAGCCAGCAGACACAAGAAAGAAAGAAAAGGAGAGAGTCGTTGTAGAGTTATGATCAATCTACAAGCCTACAGTAATGTATTTTCTTGGAAAATTTGAGTGTTATATTTCCTTTATCTTTAAACACTTGTGAGTCGTAAATTGTGTGAATCATGTCTTATAAATGTTTGATTGCATGAAACTTGAGTCTATATTTAAACATTCTTTTGATAGTTCCTTAAAATTTAAAATTATTATTTGTCTTACTTCCTTTATTATCTCGTTGCTTGAATTAGTTGTGTTCTTTATTCTTTAATTTTGCCTTATGAGTTAGACTTTGTTTGAGGACAAACAAATGTTAAACGTAAAGGAGTTGATAAATATGTTTTATACAATTTTAAGAAAATATTTATCCTTTATAATATTATTTTATAATTTTCATTTTCACTTATTATTATTTATTATTCATTTTTACATAATTAATATTGAAAATGAAAATATTGTAAAATAGTTTAATCTAATGAAATTTAGATACAAAAAGATCAAGTTGAAGTCCGATCATATTATGCAACAAAATGCAAGTCTACACTTGAAAAAGATAAAAACAAATATAAAAATAAAAATTAATAAAAAGGGAATTCTGCGGAAAGAAGACAACAAAAATTCCTAAACCTATGGTCCAATAGAAAGATAATAACAATATAGTTTACTCTTAAAAATAGATAAGGTGGCACATCACAATTCTAAAACCAATGATATAGATAAGAGAATAATCAATCAACACTCACTTTGGAGATTTGAAATAATTGAAGTTCCAGAAAAGTGTTTAAAGTTTTAGAGCAAAAATTCATTATTTTTTAAGTTTTATTTCCTTTTTTTTTATTTTAAAATTTGATGAATACTATTATTATTTATTTTATCTTCTTTATATCAATGAGTAATTAAACTCACTTCTATAATCTTTAGTAGATCTGGTGATTGAAATACCATTTTACTATGTCTTAGTTTTAATTATTATTTTATTTTGAATTTTTATTGTTTTACTCAATTAAATTATCTTATTGTTTTATTTACATGTTTGAGATGATTAATTTTTGCAAGATTTAATATTTAATTGGGATTAAGATTCTTGTATGATGAAAGATAGATACAAATCTTTAAATCAATCTACTTTTTGATTCTTTATATTTTCTCTTAATTATATTTTCTGTATGATCAATTAAAAAATTAATTTAGAAAAAAGAATACTAAAATTGAATGACTTATATGAAAACAACTTTCTCTCTAGCTATGTTTATTTGGAACCACCAATTGTTGCCTACTTGACACCTATCAAAAGCGCGCTCATTAGAGTGAGACACATCGTACTTTAGAGAAATTCTTCATAGCATATGTACATTTGCCTTGAATAATTAATTTTTTTTCTTTGTAGGATTTGACTTTCAAAGCTTTGACTCAAACATCAATTTTGAAAATAAAATCAATAGTTATGAAAACTAATTTTTTTAAACATTTTTAACACAATTTATTTACTGAAAAATTACCAATATTTCAAAACTAATATTTTATAAAAAGTAATTACTCTTTTAAAATACATTAATAACTAAAATTCTCATATTTAAAATAATAACTATAACTATTACTATAATATTTTTTCAAATATTGGCATTAATATACTACCATCATTAGAGAATATTTGACATTATAAAATAAATGAATATAACATCAATATTTTATATTAATTACTAAATCATATTAAATATATATAAAATCACAATGTCATAACAAGTATATAAAAATAAAGGACATTAAACACAATATTATTACTCTCTCAAGATAACTATTTCTAAAATCAATAACTAAAAATAAAAAATAGTTATAAAATAGTTGAAATATACCTACATAGTCAAACACACTGAAAAATACTACATTAATTGGGTACGCATTTATACGCGTAAAATTACAAAAAATCTTATTCTTTAAAATATTACTAAAATACTATTATTTTTTAAAAAAATGTTTATAATAATGAAATAAAATATTTATTATTTATATCACATATTTAATATAATATGTATCAAACTAGCACATCATGGAAAGCAACTATATAACGAAAATAAGTTACAAAATTTATTGATATATATTCTAAAATTATTTTAATATCAAATTAATTATTTAAAATTATATTTCACTACTAAAATACTATATTATAAAATTTGAGGTGTTACATACTTGATCTGTTTAATAAAAAAATTAGACTAAGACTTTTTTTTAAAGTCTATTAATCTATATAGATCACGCTCATGCTTAAAAAAGGTCAGGTCAGATTAAAATAAAGTCTATGGTAAGTCGTTGGTCAGACTCAGACCTAAAAAATTAATTGTAAGTCAGACTCAGTTTTTTTAAAATTTGATCTCACCTATTTTCATCACCTACATATTACTAACATTAATCACTTTCAAACACTTTTCCGAAAGCAAAAAAATTGCAAACAAAATCATATATATTTTTTCATAAATATTATTATAAAACTTAAAAAATATTTTTAAAAACATATTATTTAAAAAATGTTTTTTTAAATGTTTACAGCAAAAACATATTTTTTTCAAATATTATTAATTTAACTTATTATATTTTAAAACTAAAAAACAATTAAACTAACATATTTTTTTAAAAATATTATTAAATTATTAACAAAAAAATACTAAATACGTAATAAAATAATTTCTATTTAAAAATATCCTTTGACACTACTAAATAAATAGCTCAATTTTAAAAAAAATATATGAGTAACTAAATAATTCTATTTTATATATTAGAATGTAAATAAAGATATGATATATTTTATATGTTTAATTACCTTTGTAAACAAAATTATATTTATTTTAAAATTTTAATTAGTTTTCATATTTTTATAATTTTGAATACTAATTTATTAAATTATATAACAAGACAAAACTACCCTTACGATAAAGTCATAAACATTTTTTAAATTAATTATTAATACTTTAAATAATTATTATTAATATCGAATTCTATTAGTTATTTTTATATTTATACTTGATTAGATTTATATTTTTATATTTTAGATTATATTTTATAAATTGATTTATATTTATATTTAATTATATTTCAATTTTATACAAGTAATTGAGTAAATTATTGTTGATACCATATTTTAATGGTTTATAACCCAATTCATATTAAGAATAAAAATTTTTAACTAAAAAGACTCGATAAGATAAAATTTTTAAATTGACTTATTATATTATATTAGTTCATCAAACACTGAATTTGGATAAAATTATAACTTATTCTTATAATATATCCTATCTTATTTATCACGAGGATAAGTTATTCTTATAATATATTCATATAAAAAGTAGTGTCAGGTGACCATTGTATTTGGACAACTATATATATATATATAGACATATATTAATTATATTGAATAATTTGATTATGAAACATATAAACATGATTTAAAATTTGAATTTATTATTTTGATAAATTTTGTAATTTGTAATTTATTATTTTTCATGAATTTGATTTCTTTTTGTTGATATGTTAAATGGGGAAAGGAACAATTTTAATTCAAATATTTTAATGCACACTAATACAATTCATTGCTTATACAATCTGAACGCCTCAAATTTCCATTTCAGCAATTCAAATTGCATTTTATGATAGATGATTGTGCTTGTAAATGCTATTTTAATGAATCCAAGGAATTAATTGTTAACATAATTAAAAATAGACAGTCAAAATAAAAAAATTATTTCATATTTATGACCTTAATCATTTTACCAAAATTTGGTGCAAAATATTATAGCATTTCTCTTGCATCATAACTATAAAAAGAGACAACACTAAACTATGATTTATCATTAAGTCATTTTGTTTTATAAAATATATTCTAAAAATATGATCCATATATTGTTCTTTTCTTGTGTTTGGTGGCTAGCATCACTTGCCATTGATTTGATGATATAGTGAAAGATGATTTGGAAATAGAGAAACAGTTAAAAATTATCAATAAGTCTCCCGTCAATAGTATTCATGTATTTCATATTTTTTATGTCTATGTATTCTTCTCCTTGTTTGATTATGCTTTCTTTTTGTTGAACATGTTCTTACTAATTTTTTTATTTGAGTTTGGTATCTATAGACAAAATTTGGATACATCGTTGATTGTATTGATATTAATAAGCAACCGGCCTTTGATCATCTTTGCTAATTAATCACAAATTGCAGGTTCGCGCTCAATTTAATGACAAGAAATATGAATAAACTTTTAATTTCTTTCAATATTAATTTTTGTTTTTGTTTTGTTAACTTTAGAGAAAACCCAGTTTTCAAAATGAAATTCAAAATCACAGTGTAAAGATTTCATCAACTAAGGCCACATTTGGGCTTGCAAAGGACCAATGTCCACTAGAAACCGTTCCTATTAGAAGGACAACTAAAGAAGATCTCATCCGTGGCAAATCATTTTTTAATAATCTTATATTTGACGGGAATCCGAATAATCATGTAAATTTTCTTTTTATTCTTATCAATTTTAAATGCTTTTACTTTTTATTATTTTTAACTAGAGAGTAATTATAAATCAATTTATTTTATGTATAGGTTGCATCTATTTCTCTAAGAACAGTAAATCCTACATATTTTTCTTATTTTGGAGTTAGTGGAACAAATAGCATTTATAATGTAAAAGTTGAAAATGATCAATCAAGTTCCTCTGTTATGTGGTTCGAAATGGAGCTATAGATAACACTAATTTTATCGGCATTGGATGGCATGTAAGTTTCATTTTATTGATTGTATATTTTCATATATACTTTTTGTACACAATTATTTATGGATGATATTTCATGAATTGATATTAGGTGGCACCGAAGTTATACGGTGATGATGAAACTCATCTCTATGCACTATGGACGGTAGGAATTGTTTTTAATCTCGTATTTGAATTTTTTTCTAACAATTTAGAGTTTGTAAACCTCAAAACATAACTTTTTCAATAAAATAATTTCTTGGTTTAGGAGAATAAATCATCAATTTCCATATTATTATTCATTTAAGATTAATGATGATAATATTACTTTATTTTCTTCAATATTTTACATAATGTGTTCAACAATGACAGTCAGATAATTTCAAGAATACCGGATGCTACAATTTATTATGTTCTGGTTTTGTTCAGACAAGCAAAAGTGATTACTTAGGTGCACCTTTTGCCAAAACATCTATCTATGGTGGAGAAATGTTTGAGATTGCAATATCCATTATTCAGGTTATCTCTATGCCTTGAAATTTCTACAATAAGAGAAAAAAATTACATTAAACTTATTTAATTATTTTTGCATTAAACTTATTTAATCACATTAAACTTATTTAATATGGTTCACAAATGTATCCAGGATCCTATAACAAAAGATTGGTGGGTGACAAGTGAAAATGAAAATCTTGGATATTTTCCAGCATCTTTATTCTCCAACATGACATCTGCTGATCAAGTCGGGTGGGGCGGTAGAGCAACAACTACTTCGGGCGCTCCTGGTCCTCCAATGGGTTCAGGATACTTTCCTGATGATATATTTGATCATGCGAGTTATTTTAGATATATTACATATTAGAATAACTCTAAAAAAAACTTTTCACCAGACAAATTTTTGATACAAAGATTCACTGACAAACCTCAATGTTATAATGCTAAATTCTATGCTAATCAAGGAAAGGAGATTGGACCTGCGGCTCTCCAATTTGGAGGACCTGGTGGTAATTGTGATGGTTAGTCATATTATAAGACTTTTAAATTTAAATAAAACTTTATATTTATATCATTGTTCATAGGTGCTGCTTGTTTCCTATAAAATCTTGTTTATTGTTACCTTAAATTTGCTTCATGTGTTATTTATTATTAGTAATTGAAACTCAAATATGTAGTAATTGAAATTCACAAACATTGTTTAGATAAGTAGTAGTTGTTAAAACTACGGTCATCGTCAACGTTAGTATAAAGTTGAAAAAAATCTAAAACTTTAAGCTGTTAAAACAATTTGAATTAGTTAATAAAAAACATATTTGAATAACTAATTCTATTAATGATCAAATTTTTGTCTTCCTCTTAATATCTTTTATCTTACTTCCTTAGGAACAACATGAAGATAAACATGTTATAATGCTACGCAATCACATTACTTAACAAATTACTTAGTGACTATGACTAATAGGTCATTGACTAGGTGCCACCAATGTTATTTTCCCGTCCACATGCTGATACTGATCATGTGATTTTGTAATTCTAATTCTATTACATTTACACATTGAACTACTTCTATGTATTTATCAAATTCATGTGTGAAAATTTCCTATAAATTATACTTATTTGAATTTGAGAACAACATCGTATACTTTTTTATTTTATTTTTTTATTCCAGTGCATTTAACTTTGAACGCGTATGCTACTCTAGGAGTGGTTGGTTATTTTTAACGAGTATAAAAATTGGTGACTTGTTAGCTTTCATTATATGTATCATTTCAATGTTCGGAATATATTCATTTATCAATTCTATCTTCACAATAATACTGTACAACTTTCATTATATATATCATTCCAATTTTTGGGATGTTTTCGTCTATCTATTCTATCTTTTTACAAGAAACATTGAACATAATCCGCAAGCCAATGTCCTTTTTATAGGATTTAAGCATGGCACACGACTTATTGTCCTTGAAAATACTTACGACAATAGTTTGTTCGATTCATCCTTCCTCGTTATTAAACTTGTCAACTTAAATGATAAGCACTAACACAATTTCACAAACATTAATACAGTTGCTAGGAGTAGGAACATCAATACAGTTGCTAGGATATGAAGCACGTATTTTGAAACAGAAACAACAAATAGCTAATATAGAACATATGCCAACCATTCTTTATTGAGTCGTATTAATAATCATATTAAAAAAAACGACATGATAGTGGAGCTTTTGACACAAGAAACTGTTTTTTTCTAGATACTGCATAAATACCATATGTGAATTCATAAACAATACTACATCCACTGAGGAAGAAGAAGAAGCTAGACCGGACTCCAAAATTTCCTCAGCCGGCATCACAGCCAACTGCACGCTAGGCTCCGCCGCCAATACATATGTTCTCTTCTTCAACCAAATGACCATTAGCACTACTAGTATCACGGCCACCGCCACCGCCGTGCCAATGACCCGTATCCGCAACCCCTGAAGCCGACAAATGTCCCAATGAGTCTCAGCATCCAGGAGTTGTACTTCCTATATGCGATCATGTAGGTTCGCATCATAAATACAAGGAAGTTGCAAGTCCTATCGGTAATGCTATTACTAATGAGATTCAAGTTGTACCTCTTGAGTCTGGCCCAATTACTTGCACGGTTGGAAGCTCAGTAAGTTTTCTTTATTTCTCTATAATACTTCATTTTGTTGTATTATGTAGCGAGGAGGGCGATATATAACCGTTGTTCTTATAGTGGGTGTATAATGGTTTTTGACATAACATACCTATAATTGGATGTTGTGTTGTGAAAATTTGCAGGTTACAATCTTTATCTGCTAACCAAGTTTTTCCTTGTACTTCCATGGCACAGTAACAATGTGTAAGTGCAGGTTGCTGAACCAAGTTTCTCTTTGTACGTCCATGGCACATTAACGATGTGCATATTGTATAGTTGAATGAGTTTGAAACTTGATAACATATAATTTACATGGATATAGGAGCAATGTTGTAAAAAGCATTAATAGAAAATGGTCATAAAAAAAATATTTGAATATTTCATACCATTTTTCCTACAAATCATGGGTTCAACTTTGTTGGCTATGGAGAGAGGGCTAATGGGACCAAATTATTCAACATCAAGTGCATGTGCATCAGTAAAATATTGCATAATTGTTTCAATTAATTTTATTAAGGAATAAAAAATCAAGTAATTACTTGTTGACACACAAAAAACGTCTAGCATAATTGTTTTCATATGTTAATTAACTTATTTTGCCTTTTTTATAATGTTTTACTCCTCACGCACGCACGCAAACACTGATTTTTCGCTATCCCTCCTAACCCTTGATATTTCAGCAAAGTTCTGTTGCACCAAGTAGAATATTTTCATTAATTCTATTGGAAGCCTCCCCACCTATTCCCAAATACTTCTGAAATGATGTACAAAGTAATTATGGTTAAGATTTTGATACAAAAATAAACAAATCAACATGTAAAATGCAGAGAAATAGAAACAAAGTTGCCATTATTTATTGACAGTATTCATCTCTTCGTTTTCCTTTTGTGTCCATATCCAAACTTAACAATGACTAAATTGGAAAAACTAAAACACCTTGTTGATGTCCCTTTCTCCCATTCATTGATGAATAAATTCAAACTCTTCTTCCTATTATATATAAGAAAGGCCAAGCTCTTCCATATTCTCATTCTCAAAACCAATCATGTGTTCCAACGCCACTGAACCCACAGTCGCCGATATCCCAAAACAATACGCAAAAGAACACGGCTTTACGTTTCAACATCCGAATTCCACAAACTACACACCCAACTGCTTGATACAGGTCATTTGCACGGTAGTGGCGGTGGCCATGATTCTGCTAGTGCTAATGATCATTTTGTTGAAAAAGAGAAAATTTGTATCGGCAGTGGAGCCTAACGTGCAATTGGCTGTGATTCTGATTGAGCAAGCTACGGAGTCGGGTCTGGCCTCTTCTCATATGCTGATGGTATATCTGTAATGGTGGAGGGAAGATAAAGGTAACTAAAACTTCATTACTTTGGTTAAAATGTATTTAAAAAAATGCATAAACTTTTTCTTTTCAAAGATAAACTATTTTTCCTTGATTTTTTTCTTTCATTCCTCGATTTGATTTCAGGTACCCTCAGTTTTGATTCCTTGCAAGACTCAGCCTTTTTTCATTTTGATGTCTCTATATTTTCTTATAATTTTTACTGGGTTAATGTAATTTTTAAGTTGTTAGGAGGGTTAAAATGTTTAATTTATATCCTTACAACAGAGGAGCTTTATTTACTGCACTAACTTTTATTCTCATTGTATCTCACTAATAACTAATGAATTTGATGAAATTAAAGCTTTTGCCAAATTTATTTTTCATTGTAGCATATTGTATAGTTTAATGAGTTTGAAACTTGATAACATATACTTTACATGGATATAAGAGCAATGCTGTAGAAGCATTAATAGAAAAGGGTCGTAAAAAAAATATCTCAATATTTCATACAATTTTTTCCTACAAATCATGGGTTCAACTTTGTTGGCTATGGAGAGAGGGCTAATGGGACCAAATTATTCAATATCAAGTACATGTGCATCAGCAAAATATTGCATAATTGTTTCAATTAATTTTATTAAGGAATAAAAAATCCATTAATTACTTGTTGATACAAAAAAAATGTCTAGCATAATTGTTTTCATGTTAATTAACTTATTTTGTCTTTTTTATTATGTTTTACTCCTCACGCACACACGCAAACACTGATTTTTCGCTATCCCTCCTAACCCTTGTTATTTCAGCAAAGTTCCGTTGCACCAAGTAGAATATTTTCATTATTTGAATTGAAAGCCTCGCCATTCTGGAGTCCGGTCCGGCTTCTTCTTCTTCCTCAATGGATGCTGTTGGTATATCCTTTATCTTCCCTCCACCATTACGTACATACCAGCAGCATCCACCGAGAAAGAAGAAGAAGTCGGACCGGACTCCAGAATTTCCTCAACCGGCATCACAGCCAACTGCACGCTAGGCTCCGCCGCCGGTACAGATCTTCTCTTCTTCAACCAAATGACCATTAGCACTACTAGTATCGCGGCCACCGCCACCTGCACCGTTGTGCCAATGACCCGTATCGGCCATTTTGGTGCGTGGTTTCTCGAATCCGGATGTTGAAAGGTTCTTTGGCGTATTGCTTTGGGGTGCCGGCGGTGGGTTCAGTGGCTTTGGAAGACATGATTGGTTTTGAGAATGAGAATGTGAGTTTGAGAATGTGGCTTTCTTATATATAACAACAAGAAGAAGAAGAATAAGAGTTTGAGTTTATTCATCAACGAATGGGAGAAGAGTACATCAGCAAGTTGTCTGAGTTTTTCAGATTTAGCCATTGTTAAGTTTGGATATGAACACCAAAAAGGAAAAGAAAGAGATGAATACTGTCAAAGAATAATGGCTACTTCTTTCTATTTATGTGCATATTACATGTTTGTTTTGTTTATTTTTGTATCAAAATTTAATTATAACTAGATTATGGCTCGCGCGCTGCGCGGATATCAATTAATTAATTTTATAATTTTATAAGTAATATTTTATATATTATAAATATAGTTATTTTATAATATTACTTTATTGATTTGTAATAATTGAATATGATTAAAAAAATTAAAATGAGGGAAAATCATGTTTATCACAATCATCCTAATTTAAATTTTAAAATATTTTGTAAAATCGTATGATAACTTATTATATAGGATAATTGTTTGACTCATTGTACTTTGATTGTTAATTTATTTTTCAACATATATAATGGTATTTGTATTTATTTGACGAAATAAAATGTAAAATACAAACCAAAAATAAGATGTAAAATTTAATAAATATATTTACTCCTTTAATATTTTTATTTTTAAAAAAAATGTTAATGTTGAATTATATTGTAGCGTAGTATAAATTTATTTGTTTTATTATTATGATATTTTAATTGCGAGCATGATAAGTTGTTGTAAAAAAAAAATTATTGAATATATTTTATCAAAAGTTTGTAAAAAAAATAAGTTGGTGTGGCATCGGAGTGTATTTTAAATATATATAATAGATGATAGATTTTAATAATTGGAAGTAATTTTTTTAATAATTTTTCACATATTCGTATTTTATGATTATTTTTAATAAATTTATGTTTTTTCTGTCAAATAGAATATATATTTTTATTTAAAAAATGTACTAAAAAATGAATTGACATTAATGAGTAATATATATTGAAGAAAGTAAAAGACAAAATACTTTCATATTTTATTATTACAGTCCTAAGCTGTTTATATAGGAAAAGAAATTACAATAGTAAAACTGAGTAATAATGGACAGAATAAAAATAAACATAATAATATAAAATAAAGAGAATAAAATCTAATTCTCTCGATTCTTCAACACCCCCCCCCCCCCCCCCCCCCCCCCTCAAGTTGGTGCATAGATATTTGTCATGCCCAACTTGGCTATAAGTCGCTCAAAATTGGGTCTTGCAAAACTTTTTGTCAAGATATCAGCAGTTTGCTGATTGGAAGTCACAAATGGCAGACATATAACTCCAGCATCAATTTTTTCTTTTATGAAATGGCGGTCAATCTCAATATGCTTGGTTTTATCATGTTGTACAGGGTTGTGAGCTATACTTATTGCTGCTTTGCTATTACAGAACAATTTTAAGGGTGAGTCAACTTTCATTTTTCAGTTCGTCCAAAGAGTTTACGAATCCATAAAAGTTCATAGATTCCTTGAGCCATTGCTCTGAATTCAGCTTCTGCACTGCTTCGAGCAACAACCCCTTGTTTCTTACTTCTCCAAGTAACTAAATTTCCCCAAACATAGGCACAATATCCAGTGGTGGATTTTCTATCAGTAATTGATCCTGCCCAATCAGCATCTGTAAATATAGAGACTTCTCTGTCATTAGTTTTCTTGAAGCACAAACCCCTTTCCAGGATTGGATTTCAAGTACCTTAAGATTCGATAAATTGCCTCCAAGTGTTCTTCATAGGGAGAATGCATGAATTGACTTACAACACTCACAGAGAAGCGATGTCAGGTCTAGTGTGGGCTAGATAAATAAGTTTGCCGACTAACCTCTGGTATCTTCCAATCTCAACAGGAACACTGCCTTTCTCCCAAAGTTTAGCATTTAATTCCATAGGAGTATCGGCTGGTCTACACCCACTCATCCCAGTTTCTTCCAAGAGATCTAGGATGTATTTTCTTTGAGAAACAACAATTCCCTTCTTTGAGCGAGCAACTTCCATACCAAGAAAATATTTAAGCGCGCCTAAATCTTTGATCTCAAATTCTTTAGTCAAATTTTTCTTCAATCTTTCCATCTCAACAATGTCATCTCCTGTGAGAATAATATCATCTACATATACAATTAAAATTGAAATTTTACCAACATTAGAGAACTTCATGAACAGTGTATGGTCTGATTGTCCCTGCATATATCCTTGCCTTTTGACCGACTGAGTGAATTTTTCAAACCAAGCCCTTGGAGATTGCTTGAGACCATAAAGGTATTTTTGAAGTTTGCACACATTTGAACCAAATTTATCTTCAAAGCCAGGTGGGCTATCCATGTATACTTCCTCCTCCAAATCACCATTCAGAAAAGCATTCTTTACATCAAGTTGGTTAAGAGACCAATCTAAATTCAATGCCAAGGACAAGAGAACTCTAATAGTGTTTAATTTGGCAACGGGAGCAAAAGTCTCTGAGTAATCAATGCCATATGTCTGAGTAAACCCTTTACCAACCAAGTGTGCCTTGTATCTTTCAACTGTGTTATCAGAATTATATTCACAGTAAATACCCATTTACAGCCAACAATATTCTTTCCTGTAGGTAATGTCATGACTCTCCAAGTTTGATTCTTCTCAAGAGCTCTCATCTCCTCAAGAACAGCTTCCTTCCACTTTGGAATTTTTAGAGCCTCCTGTATATTTTTTGGAATTTCTACAGTAGACAACTTAGAGGTAAATGCAGCAAAAATGAAGAAGACAATTTTGAGTATGACACATAATTAGACAAAGGATATTTAGTGCATGATCTAATATGTTTTCTAATTGCAATAGGAAGGTCTAAATCAGGATACTCGACATGACTCTGAAGAATAGAAGAAGACTTACTTGTATCAAGATGATGTGTTGAATTATCTATTGGTTCAGAATCTTGGAAGGGTCGGAGAATGGGTCCTTCATTTCTCTGTTTATGGTTTCTTCTTTCAAAGACATTTCCCTTCCAAGTAGGGTCAATTGTAGTAAACCTGCTTTGTGTCTCTTTATCTGAGTCATTATGTTGTGGCATTTCAGGTGGTCCTTTATTATTATTGAGATCAAGAATTTGATCATTGTGATTTTCATTTGAAATTGTCGCCCCCGAATCTGTTGAAACCTCATTCATAAGTGGATTGAGTTTCAATATGGATTCTTGGGCATTTTCTTTTGGTGCATCAATATAAGTCTCAGAATTTTGTGACAACACTATATCACTTAAAGTAATGATGTTTTCAAAAGTAAAGATGAATCTTCCTTAAAATTCCCCCCTGAAGATGAATGTCACTAAAAAATGGTTGATTTCAACAAAAGTAACATCCATGGTTACAAAAATTCTTTTTGATTTTGGTTCAAAACACCGATACCCCTTAAAAGTGCAATGAGAATGAAAGAAGTTAGCTTGACAATTTATATCCTTTGTTAATTTAGTAATGGATAATAGATTACATGATAAATTAGGAACATGTAAGACATCTTTAAGGTTAACTTAGGTGACAGAATAACAGAACCTTTCCCTGCAAGGCTGAAAGAGAGCCATCTGCAATTTTAATTTTGTGGTTACCTGTACAAGGGCTATAAAAAGAAAATAGACTCGACTCCCCAGTCATATGATCAGTAGCACCATAATCAATAATCCAAGTATGGCTGGGAGTGACACTAAGTAGAGCAGTATTTGGAAATTACCTCTCTGAGCTATAGAGCAAGAAGAAGTTTGAGACTCAAGAAGTTTGTACAATTGATCTAACTGTTTCCTTGGTGAAAGGAGATGGGCTTGAAGGAGACTGCTTCTCTTGATTAGATGTACCAGCTTGGAGCGCATGACCTTCGTTTCTTTCTTTTTTCTTCCAATTTAGAGGTTTTCCATGGAGCTTCCAACATGTATCACGTGTGTGCCATTGAACGTTTGCAATGTTCGCACCATGGTTTCTTGCCAGCGCTCTTCCCGTCTTCATTTTTGTGATTAGGGAAGAGCTTTCAACCTCACCAACAGAAGGTGACTACCCATCATAACACCTTGTCTCGCCTCTTCTCTTCTAACTTCTGAGAATGCTTCCCGAAGTGATGACAATGGGATCTTTCCCAATATTCTGCTCGGACTTCATCAAGCCGCTTATTAAGCCCAACCAAGAACATGAATACACGGTCGTTCTCCTGTCTCTTAAGAAACAGAACACTGTCCTCACAACATTCCAATGATCATCATAGCAGAGATCCAATTATTGCCATAGTGTCCATCAACTCATTGTATAGGTAGTGACATCTCTATCTCCTTGTCTGGTATGGCCACAATCGTGATTTGAGATCGAAAATTTGAGAAGAATTCTGAATATCAGAATATGTTTCTTTGATAGCCTCCCAAACTTCCTTGGCAGTAGGCAAAAACATAAAAGGTTTTTTGATTGTTGATTCCATATTACTAAGCAACCAAGCAATAAATAACAGAGTTCTCACATTTCCAAAACCTATATTTTGGATCAGTTGTGCAGGCATTTGGACCTCTCCTGTTAGGAAACCATATATTCCCTTACCGTCTAAAATCAATCTTGCGGTTTGGGACCATTCGACATAATTTTTTCCATTTAGTTTCTGGATTTCAACCTTGAGGGCATTTAGAAGTTCCTCATGGCCAAAAAGGTTGGAAGAACCATTCTGGCTGCTTAGGCCGCTGCAACTGCCACTTATGGCGCTGTCTAAATTGTCAGGGTTGTTGACTATGTCTGATTTTTTTGCCAAAACCATCGTCGTTGTCGCCGTTACCCATAAGGGCTACCTTCCATGGGGTATTGTTGTGCCATTAGGTTTAGCTCAGTTGGTTAGAGCGACAAACCCTATGGTTGTGGTAGCTCAGTTGGTTAGAGCGCCAAACCCTAAATGGTTGTGGAAAGGTTTACAGAACCCTAACCAGAGCTCTTGATACATGAAGAAAGTAAAAGACAAAATACTTTCATATTTTATTATACAGCCCTAAGCTGTTTATATAGGAAAAGAATTACAATAGTAAAACTGAGTAATAATGACATAATAAAAATAAACATAATAATATAAATAAAAGAGAATAAAATCTAATTTCTCTCGATTCTTCAACATATATAAAATCATTACTCACCATAAAAGGGAATAATATAATTGTTCATAAAAGGAAGATTAAATAAAAAAACATTTATGTCGATATTTATGAGTGATTAGGTGGTTTTTTTTAATTGAATTTAATGACTAATAATTTAAATTATTACCCTTGGTAAATGAATAATAATATTATAAAATATATTATAAATAGTAGTATAAATTTATTATAAAATAACTTATATAAATAATTTGATATAATATAAATTATAAATTATTATCAAATTGTAAAATAATTTATAAATTATAAATTTATTATAATAATTGTAAAATAATTTATAAGTTTTATAAGTAATATTTTATGTATTATAAATATAGTTAACTTATAATATTACTTATTGAATTGTAATAATTGAATATGATTAGGAAAATTAAAATGAGGGAAAATCATGTTTATCACAAATCATCTAATTTAATTTTAAAATATTTTGTAAAATTTGTATGGTAACTTATTATATAGATAATTGTTTGACTAATTGTACTTTGATTAACAATTTATTTTCAACAATATAAGTACTTGTATTTATTGATGAAATAAATGTAAAATACATACCAAAAATAAGATATAAAAATTTAAAAATATGATTACATTTCATATTTTTTATTTTAACAAATGTTAATGTTGAATTATATTGTAGCGTAGTCTAAATTATTTGTTTATTATGATTTTTTATTGCGAGCATGAGAAGTTGTTGTAAAAACAAATTTGATTGAATATATTTCATCAAGAGTTTGAAATTAATAGTTTTAAAAGTTTAACTATTGTTTGTGCATTGAATTATAGATATGTTGATATGACTAAAAATAAATTTGTATTAAAAAATAATTTAATTTTATGCAATACTTAAATTTTTCATTTATTTATTTTTTAACATTTAAATTACCATTATAATAGGAAATAATTAAAATAAAAAATAGCATTCAATTATTAATATATAATTTAATTGATGTTAGTGTTAACACATTTTTTTCAAAATACATATATATAGTAAACTTTGTTCATTATATTTTTTATTATATCATATATTTATAATTTTAAATAATTATGTATTTTAATAATTGGAAGTAACTTTTTTAATAATTTTTCATATATTCTTATTTTATG